>JAJPUD010008466.1:33499-89042 GCA_023553655.1 Myrmecobius fasciatus | reverse complement strand
AGATAGGATTTTTCTTGCATAACTTCTCAAGCATTTCAACATTATTAACATGTAGTGGACTTCCTTCCATGTAGGGGAGGGAAGGGGGCTGGGGGTAAAATTTGTAATGGAAAGCTTTGTAAAGATCATTGTTCAGGAACTACCCATACATATGTTATACAAACAAAAAGGTTTAATAAAAAAAAAAAAAAAAAGAAATAGGTGAAATTCTCCTGTATCATCGAATGACCATCTTCTCCCTTGGAAGATGGTGCTCATTCTAGCTGGGTAACTTATTCTTCACTGTAATCCAGTTTCTTTTGCCTTTCAGAATATCTGATTCCAGGCCCTTTGATCCTTTAATGTGGAAGCTGACAGATCTTGTCTAATTTTAATTAGAGTTCATCAGTATTTGAACTGTTTCTTTCTAGCTGCTTGTAATATCCTTTCCTTGGTGCGATAGTCCTGAAATTTGGTCACGATATTCCTTGGGGTTTTGATTTTGGGGTCTCTTTCAGGAGGTGATCGGTGAATTCTTTCAATGCCAATTTTGCCTTCTGATTCTAAAACATCAGGGCAATTCTCTTTCATGATTTCCTGAAAGATAGCCTCAAGGTTCTTTTTTTTCATCTTGGCTTTCAGGGAGTCCAATAATCCTTAGATTGTCTCTCCTGGATCTGTTTTCCAAGTCAGTTGTTTTTCCTAGGAGATATTTCATATTTTCTTCTATGTTTTCATTTTTTTGTTTTTGTTTGACTGATTCTTGAAGTCTTATTGAGTCATATACTTCTATTTGTTCAATTTTAATTTTTAAAGTATTATTTCCTTCAGTTATCTTTTTTAGCTCCTTTTGTAACTGGCCAATTGAATGTCTTGGTTCGATGCATTCTTTTTTCATTTTGCCAATTTTATTTTTCAGTGAATTGTTGTCTTTTTCCAATTCACCATTTTTATTTTCCAGTGAATTGATGATTTTTTCCAATTTACCATTTTTATTTTCCAGTGAATTGGTGATTTTTTCCAATTCACCAATTTTGTTTTCCAGTGAGTTGTTTTCTTTTTCCAATTCACCAGTCCTGTTTTCCAGTTTTTTTACATCTCTGTTGCACTGATCTCAATTTATTTCCCCATTCTTCTTCTAGCTCTCTTTTGAGATTCTTTATGCAATCTTCCAGGAAAGCCTTCTGAAAAGGGGTCCAGCTCATGTCCCCCTTTGTGACTTCCTCTGGGATTGTTTTCAGAATCTCAGGATTTGGGGACTGCTCTACTTTTTCTCCATACAAGCTGTCTGTGGTGAGAGCTCTCTTCTGCTTCTTGCTCATGATTTTTGAGCTGTAAGAAGTTTAGGTCTTGATCACTTGAGGTCTGAATCACTAGCAGGGAATTCTGCTGTTTCAAATTGCCCCGGGGCAGTTTGCTGAGTTGACTTCCTGAGCGGGGCTCAGCTAGGTCCGCATTAGGACCACACTTTCAGCTCCTCTCAATCCACTCTTTATCAGAGGCAGATCTGTTAAAGCACCTGCCCACAAGCAACGCAAAGTGGCCCAGGGATTTCTTGGGTGCCTAAAATCCGCCCCTCTGTCACAGCTCTGACTTCCCCCCTGGCTGTCCTCTTATAGTGGCCAGGGCCCAATTCCCCTGAGGCTAACCTTCTCCAGAGTTTTATCAAAGTGGATTTTTGATAGAAGTGCATTGTTGTCCAAGTGTTTTGTGGAGCCCTCACTCCAGAACCATTTCGGAGGCTCAATTTGTCTGGGTCTGAGGGAAGGTCTTAGGAGCTCACAGACAATGCTGTCTGCAGTTCACCATCTTGGCTCCGCCCCCAAAGGAATCCTATCTTATACAATGAGAAGAAGTTTTTTTTTTTTTTTTTTAATTCTCTTTTACATAGGAATCAGATAGAATCATGGTTGGTATATGGTTCTTTGCACGTAATTCAATCTTTATTATCTGTACCTGGAATATGCAAACTGCTTAAAGAGTCATACAAGTAGCTCAGGCACTATATTCTACATTGTCATTCCCAATCTTCTCAAATAGCCTAACTTCCTTTTCAAACTATATTGTTTTAATTAATTTGTGCTGATTTCTGTTCATTGTTTATATTTCAAGCAAAGTCATCAACAATTTTTAAAGTCCTAAATATGTGCCAGTTGTTAATTTAAGTTTTGGGTATACAAAGAAAAGCAAAAATCAGTTTCTACTTTCTTTTTTTTATAATTATTTATTAATACTTTTTATTTGCAAAACATATGTATGGGTAATTCCTAAACATTAACCCTTATAAAGCTTTCTGTTACAAATTTTTCCCCCCTACTCCCCACCCCTCCCCTAGATGGCAGGATATCCTCTACATGATAATTATGTTAGAATACTTAAGAAATCAAATATATGTATAGTTATTGCATCATTTTTTGTGCAGGACAAATCGTATCTACAAGAAAGAATAATCTGATAAAGAACATACAATGCAAGCAGACCTCAATAGAGAACATGAAAATGTTATGTTGTAGTCCACATTTCACATCCCTCTCTATGAGTGTATATGGCTCTCTTCACCACACAATTGGAACTGGTTTGAAGCATTTCATTGTTGAAGAGAGTCATGCCCATTAGAACTGATCCTCATATAGTATTGTTGTTGCCGTATATAATGATCTCCTGGTTCTGCTCACTTCACTGAGCATCAGTTCATGCAAGTCTCTCCAGGCCTCTCTGAAATCGTCCTGCTGGTCGTTTCTTACAGGGCAATAATATTCCATAACATTCATATACCATAATTTATTCAGCCACTCTCCAATTGATGGGCATCCATTCAGTTTTCAGTTTTTAGCCACTACAAAAAGGGCTGCCACAAACATTCTTGCACATGTGGGGCTCTTCCCTTCTCTTATGATTTCTTTGGGATATAAGCCCAATAGAAACATTGCTGGGTCAAAGGGTATGCATAGTTTGATAACTTTTTGAGCATAGCTCCAAATTGCTCTCCAGAATGGTTGGATCCGTTCACAGCTCCCCCAACAATGCATCAGTGTCCCAGTCTTCCCACATCCCCTCCAACATTCATCTTTATCTTTTCCTGTCATTTTAGACAATCTGACAGGTGTGTAGTGGTACCTCGAAGTTGTCTTAATTTGCATTTCTCTGATCAATAGTGATTTGGAGCACCTTTTCATATGATTATAAATAGTTTTAATTTCATCATCTGAAAATTGTCTGTTCATATCCTTTGACCATTTATCAATTGGAGAATGGCTTGAATTCTTATAAATATGAGACAATTCTGTATATATCTTAGAGATGAGACTTTTATCAGAACCCTTAAATGTAAAGATGATTTTCCAATTTATTGCTTCCCTCCTAATCTTGTCTGCATTAGTTTTATTTGTAGAGAAACTTTTTAACTTAATATAATCAAAATTATCTATCTGGTGTTCAATTAAGAGTTCCAGATATTCTTTGGAAAGAAAATTATTCCATCTCCACAGGTCTGAGAGGTAAAGTATCCTATGTTCCTCTAATTTGGTTATAATATCACTCTTTATATCTAGATCATGAACCCATTTAGATCTTATCTTGGTGTGCAGTGTTAGGTGTGGGTCCAGCCTTAATTTCTTCCACATTAGTTTCCAATTTTCCCAGTAGTTTTTACTGAATAGTGAGTACTTATCCCAAAAGCTGAGGTCTTTGGGTTTATCAAACAGTAAATTGCTAACATTATTATCTAGCTTGTCCTGATATCCTATCCTATGCCACTGATCGACTGCTCTATTTCTCACCCAGTACCAAATGGTTTTGATGAGCGCTGCTTTATAATATAGTTTTAGATGTGGTACAGCAAGGCCACCTTCATCTGTCTTTTTTTTTTTCATTAATTCCCTTGAAATTCTTGACCTTTTGTTCTTCCAAATGAACTTTCCTACTATTTTTTCTAGATATGTAAAATAATTTCTTGGGAGTTTGGTATGGCGCTAAATAAGTAAATTAGTTTGGGTAATATTGTCATTTTTATTATATTCGCTCTGCCTACCCATGAGCACTTAATGTTTTTCCAATTGACTAGGTCTGATTTTATTTGTGTGGAAAGTGTTTTGTAGTTTAGTTTGTATAGTTTCTGATATTTTCTTGGCAGATAGATTCCCAAATATTTTATGCTATCATCCATTATTCTGAATGGAATTTCTTTTTGTATCTCTTGCTGCTGAACTTTGTTGGTAATATATAAAAATGCTGATGATTTATGTGGATTTATTTTGATCCTGCAACTTTACTAAAGTTGTGAATTGTTTCTAGTAGTTTTTTAGTTGAGTCTCTAGGGTTCTCTAAGTATACCATCATGTCATCTGCAAAGAGTGATAATTTGGTTTCTTCATTACCTACTCTGATTCCTTTTATCTCTTTTTCTTCTCTTATTGCTAAAGCTAACATTTCTAATACAATATTAAATAGTAATGGTGACAGTGGGCAGCCTTGTTTCACTCCTGATCTTATTGGGAATGGTTCTAGTTTGTCTCCATTACATATGATGCTTGCTGATGGTTTTAAGTAGATGCTACTAATCATTTTAAGGAAAAACCCATTTATTCCTACACTCCCTAGTGTTTTTAATAGGGTGTTGGATTTCATCAAATGCTTTTTCTGCATCTATGGAGATAATCATATGGTTTTTGTTAGTTTGGTTATTAATATAATTGATTATGCTGACAGCTTTCCTGATATTGAACCAACCCTGCATTCCTGGTATAAATCCTACTTGGTCAAGATGTATTATCCTGGAGATAATTTTCTGTAGTCTTGTTGCTAAAATCTTATTTAAAATTTTTGCATCAATATTCATTAGGGAAATGGATCTATAGTTTTCTTTCTCTGTTTTCATCCTACCTGGTTTAGCTATCAGCAGCATATCTGTATCATAGAAGAAATTTGGTAGTATACCTTCTGTCCCTATTTTTTCAAATAGTTTGTTTAGTATTGGAATTAGTTGTTCTTTGAATGTTTGGTAGAAATCACATGTAAAACCATCTGGCCCTGGAGATTTTTTCTTAGGGAGTTGATTAATAGCTTGTTCTATTTCTTTTTCTAAAATGGGGCTATTTAAATAATTTATTTCCTCTTCTGTTAACCTGGGCAATCTATGTTTTTGTAGATATTCCTCCATTTCATTTAGATTATAAAATTTATTGGCATAAAGTTGGGCAAAGTAACTCCTAATTATTACTCTAATTTCCTCTTCATTGGAGGAAAGTTCTCCCTTATCATTTTTGAGACTAACAATTTGATTTTCCTCTTTCCTTTTTCTGATCAAATTAACTAAAGGCTTATCTATTTTGTTGTTTTTTTCCTAAAATCAACTCTTAGTTTTATTTATTAATTCAATAGTTTTTTTATTTTCAATTTTATTAATCTCACCTTTTATTTTCAGAATTTCCAATTTGGTATTTAATTGAGGGTTTTTAATTTGTTCTTTTTCTAGTTTTTTTAAATGTAACCCTAATTCATTGATCTTCTCTTTCTCTATTTTATGCAAATAAGCATCTAGAGATATAAAGTTACCCCTTATAACTGCTTTGGCCGTATCCCACAAATTTTGGTATGTTATCAGTTTCTACTTTCAGGGAATTCACAGTCTAATGTGAATTGGACTTTGAAGGTGATGGAAGCAAGTGCTGTGTAGAACTCAGAATTTGGTCAGAGATTGAAAATGTCAAGATCTTTCACTGCATTCTTAGTCAGTGCCAGTAATCTTCACTTTTGTGTTGCCAATGGACTCTGATGATTCTGGAAGAGTGAGGCTAATGACTCAAAAAAAAAAAAAACAAACAAAACCACCCTACTTTTTTGATTGCTGAAAAAGTGAGTAACTGACCCATTTTAATTTATACTCAAGTCAAAAGATACTTGTTAAAGGGAAGTTAAGATTATAGAAGGATTTGAAGGGAAGAAAATGAGTTCAGTTTTGGACATGTTGAGTTTAAGATGTTAATGAGGCAACAGGTGTTTAGAGATGTGAAACTAAAGGTCAGAAGAGATATTAAAGCTAGACAAATAGATCTGAGAATCATGTATGCAGAGTTGATAACTGGATCCAGGACAATAACAGAAGTATCAAGGAAAGTATCCTAATACAGGAAGAGAAGAAAGCCCAGAACATAGATTTGGGGGATACTATCAAATAGTGGATATGACCAGAATAAAGAGCCAGGAAAGGAAATGGTGAAGATGGTCAGATGGGTAGGAAGAAAAGAATGATAAAATAGTGTCATAAAAACCCAGAAAGGAATGAATTTCAAGGAGAAGTGGTTAATCAGAACTGTCAAAGATGTCAGAGAAGTCAAGAAGTATTAGAACCAAGAAAAACCTGTTATATTTTGCAATGAATGATTATTATTAATGAATATCATTAATGATTATTAATGAACCTTCCTATCATTGTATATAGGAAGCCATAAGGTTTGGGGAAAATGTTTTACTGGGAAAATGAATTCATTAGAAAGATATGAAAGAATTTCCCAGCTACATTGAGGAGTCAGGTAAGATTTATATAACATAAATTTATAATGAAGCTAGTTTGCATGGCTCCTTGATTTTATTAATTTTTGTTCTTGTTTTTTTTTTCCTTTTTTCTTAGCAGCATATAAGTGGGATTGAAGTCTTTTAGTATAAGGACTGGAATTGGGAACTGTGTGACTGTGAGGTAAGAACTGAACTCATTGAGGAAAGAAAGAGTGCCCAGAAGGTAGACACCACTTGATTAGCTCATAAGTATGGTTTAACCTCCAGAGAACAGGGCTTATTAAATGGCATGGTAGAGGGAGGTCCTACAAGTGGCAATAAGAAGAATGCAAAGCACCTTTGAATGAGTAAGCTTTGGAGTATGAGTGAAAGCATAATCCATGCTGGAAAGAGTGTCCAGGAAAATTGTTAGCAAGAGAGATTAAATTTTCAGTGACTTTAAGAAGATGTGGGTACTAAGAAAAAGGAAAAATTTTAAAATGAATGCTAGTTTGTTGCCTATGGACCAGGCATTCCTGATATACATACATGTATAATATATGTATATATGTATATATTATATATATCACATATTTATATATACACAAAACATATATGCATATATGTGTATGTTTTTATATATAGTGTATATATATTAATATAGACACATACATATACATACACACATATATATGTATCTATATATTTGCATGCATTCACATATTTATTCTGCATATATTTTTGTATATACTTGTTCTCTCCACCATTAGAAAATTAGCTCACTGACAGTAGAGGTTGTTTATACTTATTTGTTGTCTCAGCATTGATCACAGTGTTTGGAACAAAGTTGAGTGGTTGATGTTCTTCACTCTTGAAGAGGACCTAAATGACATCCTTATGTTAGAATCAAGTTGCAATGTGTCCAACTGTGGCTAATCAGACCAATACAAACTCAGAATGCTCTGCCACAGATTGTACACAAGTAGTCCCTATGAATATTTCTGATGGATTCTCTAACTTTGTGTATCTTCCAATTCTTCTGAGCCAATTCAATTCTGCTTTACTCATAGAGCATAGTACCTGCTCTGATGAGCAGGCCATGCTGGGTGGTTCTGTACCAGTATCTTCCATGTCATATAATCAATTCTAAAATTCTCAAGAAAGACCTTGAGAATGTCCTTATATTGCTTTTCCTTATCACCAAGTGCGCACTTGCTCTGTGTGAATTCTCCATAAAACAATCTTTTTGGCAAGTATACATTTAGCATTTGAACAATGTAGCTACCCCAATGGACTTGTGTTCTCTCCAGTACAATTTGAGGGCTTGGAATTTTAGTTCAAGAAAGGGCCTCAGTGTCTGATACTTTATTCTGCCAGGTAATCTTCAGAATCTTCCTAAAACAATTAGGATGGAAATCATTCTGTTTCCTGGCATTACACTGGTACACTGTCCGGGTTTCAAAGGCACACAGCAATGAAGTCAGTGCTATGACTCTGTAGATCTTCACTTTGGTAGTCAGTCTAATACCTCTCCTCTCTCATACCTTCCTTTGGAGCTTCCCAAACACTGAGCTAGCTCTGGAAATGTATGTTTCAACCTCATTACTAATGTGGATATCCTTGGAAAGTATACTACCAAAGATGGTGAACTCATCCATGTCATTCAAACTTGTCCATTTGCTATAATTGATAATACCACATATGGATGGTGTAGTGCTGGCTGATGGAGTATCTCTTTTCTTGGTGTTAATTGTTAAGCCAAAATGAACATTTATCTGGATTTTGTTGCATCTCAGCTTCAGAGGCTGAATGGAGTGCATAACCATCTGTAAACAAAAAAGTCATGCATAAATACGCCCTTCACTTTAGTTCTAGCCTATAACCTTTTCAAGTTGAAGAATTTACTATGAGTGTGGGAGCTGACCATGATGTTCATCCTCATTGAAGGCATTTGACAACAGGTTAAAAATATGTTAAAAATCATGGGAGCCAGCACTCAGCCATGTTTTAGTCCATTGGTGATGGGAAAGTTATGAGATCATTATCTATTGGGCAAACATGCTATCATGAAACTGATGTACAATACTGATGAACTTTTTTGAGTCACCAAATTTTGATTTAATTATCCATAAGCATTCCTGAGTGTCAAAGTTGTCACCATCAGTGTGGCTTCAGAAGGAACTAAGGAATAACTGATGTGGTGTTTGCTATCTAACAATTCCAAGAGAAATGCCAGGAGCAGAACAGTGGTCTGGCTACAACATTTGTGAATCTGACCAAGGCCTTGGAACAAAAGAAGCATTTAATACATGCTGATTAACTGATTGAGAGGTCTTTTTCTTATCTTTCCTTTATATCAAGTGTGTTAGTAAAAATGTAAATCTTAATTCTTAGAAAAATTTTCTAACTGAATACAAATTTGTTTTCTTCAAGAGGTGAAGTTATCTAATTTATTTTGGAATTTTCCAAGAAAATTTCTTCAAATTCATAATTGTTAGTTTTTAATACTTTTTTCATTTCCTCTATTATTTCCAATATTTTGATTCCCTGTATAATTTGCTTCTAAACTCATTTCTTTGCATACTTAAATGAAAAAAAGAAGTTACTTCATACAACTCTACTTGGTGATTTGTCAGCTTCCATGGACTTAATCATTATCAATAAGCTGATAATTCTCATATCTACCTATCCTGCCTCAAACTCTCTAGCTCTAATCTTCAACAGCCTTTCAGGAATCTTAAACTCTCTCTCCAGTTGACATCTTAAATTCAATATGTCAAAAATTTCAATTATCATCTTTTTTCCATAAATTTCACCTTTACCTCCCATCTAACCTATTACTACAGAAAGCAATACCATCTGTCTAGTCCCCCAAGCTCACAATCTATGTATGTAATCTCAACTTTTCAGTATCTCTCACTATCACATCCAATCTATTGTGAAGGCCTTTCTATTTCACTTTTGAAATATCATTTATATTGCAACCTTCTCTCCTCTAAGGTTGCTGCCACCCTGTTGCAAGTCCTCATCAACTCAACCCTATACTATTGTAATAGCCTGTTGGTACATTTGCCTATCTCAAGTCTCTCCCCAGCCCAATCCATCCCTCATTCAACTACCAGTAATTTTCCTAAAGTATGGGTCAAATCATGTTACCTCCCTACTAAATAAATTCCAGTATCTTATTGCCTACAGGATAAAATACAAAATGCTCTGTGTGATTTTCAAAGCCCTCTATAACCTAGTATTCTCTTACCTTTCCAATATACTTATACCATACTTCTCAACTCATACTCTTTAATTCAGTCTGTCCTGGTTGTTCTACAAACCAGATAGATACTTATCTTTCAGCTCTAAGCATTTTTCCTAGTTATCACCCAATCCTAGAATACTCTCTCTCCTCAGCTCTACCTACTGACTTTTCTTGCTTCCTTTACAACTCAATTAAAATCCTATTCTTTAATGGGACCCTTCCCCAATGGCTTTTAATTGCAATACCTTCTTTCTATTATCTCCTGTTTATAGCATATTTTGTATATATTTGTCGATTGCATCTTCCCTGAAGGCAGAAATTGTCTCTTGCTTTAATTTTTATTCTTAACAGCACAATTCTTAGTACTTAATAGGCACGTAATAAATGTTTATTGATTTATTATTGCTACTGGTCTCCTGGCTGTTCCAAAAACAAAAGACTATATCTCTCAGCTCTTGACATTTTTTCTGACTGTTCTTCATGCCTAAAATGCTCTCCCTCCTCAGTTCTACCTATTTGGCTTCTTTTATATCCCATTTAAAATTCCACCTATGGTCTCTTCTCTGTTAATTACTTATCCTATATATTGCTTGCTTTACAAGTATTTGTTTCCTTGTCTCCTCCATTAAACTGTAAGTGCCTTGAAGGAAGAAACTATTTTTGTAACTGCAACACTTAGCAAAAAGTGCTTGTCTGGCCTAAGAATGGATTTGCTTGCCCTAGAGGGGCCTGACACAAGGTATTTAAAATACTTATTGATTAAAATAGGGAAAAGTTTGAACAATTCACAATTCAATAATGTACCTTTTCTTCCTTTTTTTTGAATAAAAATTTCAGTCCAATATTGTCTTTAATTGTCTGTTTCCATCCTTCAGTAGTTTCTATTTTAAAAATTATACTATGAACTTTTCATTCATTTACTTACTGTTCATTGAAGCCCACTCAAATCACTGATGTCTTTTCTCCAATGTTTTTGCTACATTTTCTGTCCAATAAATACCACCAGTGGACTCTTTGTTTGTAGATATTGATCTTTTAATATTCTATTACCTGTTAAACAACTGGAGTTTCATCTAACAGCAAAATTGAACAAAACCAAAATGTTACATGGTTGTTGATCTTAAAGATTGTATTAGCTGTTCTATGATTTTGATCTTAGTGAACAAGTAGTGATGTTTTCCTGTTCATGAAGTATTATTTTCCATTGAGAAGAAGACTTCACTTACTATTAAATACATCTATTGTGGTAGGTACTTTCTAACAATAAAATGTACTTGTAAACATGAGTACCTAGCTAGCTTATTTGGTTACATAAGATAGTGATGCAAATGAAGGGAATATCCAGAGTGTGATGAATATCCAGAGTGTGGCAAATAAAAAGATCAACTAGCTTCATCCTATTCTATGACCATAGACTCTACTTCAGATTTTAGCCAGTCATTTTGTATCATTGTATACCTTCAAGGTGGTGGGGAGGAGCAAAGGGGCCACTGAAATGACTGAAACAACTTTCAAAACTAAAACTTTTAAAAAATGAAACAACAGCAACAGCTGAAAACCTTGATTGTGCATTGATGATATTAACTTTTGTCTCTTTTTATACCAAAAATAAAATATTTTGTGTCAAAGAATCAAAAATTTTTGGAGTTGAAAAGTAAATCAGAGCCAGACCCCCAATGAATAATTTTGGCTTCCTCTAGGGCAAGCAAATCCATTCTTAGGCCAGGCACAAAGATGTGGGAATTGTGCCTAGGACAAGCAACACAAAATGGGCCCACAACTTCACTGTATAATTGATGATATGGAAGTCAAAAAGTAATTAGGAGATAGTCAGTTGGGTAGAAGAGAGAATCATTTCTATTTTGTGGCCTCTAAACTTCAACATCCTAGGAAACACTCCAGTTACTTCTATCTTAGTTTTAATTCTGTTCAGCAGCTACCTGATTCATTACACAGGAACAGGACCTGAGCTAGGACTAGGTAGCACCACCAAAATGTGTCTTGCTCTCACTTTTGTAGTAATTTTTAAAACATAAATTTGTATCTATAGAGAAAAGGAAAACTAGGAAGAGAGTTTCAGAAAATGAGATTGGAGGAAAAAATGGTTTCACTTTTAAAAGCATTGAGTACAGAAGGTACTCAATAAAGACTACTTGATGGTGAAGAAAATGAGGCTCTTGGTGTTTTTACTCAACTTTAAATCCCTGACAATGTCTTATTCTTCTGTTATGTTCATTTGTTATTTCCCCTTTGGAGCAATTGTCATATGTAGAAGCTTACAATTTTTTCTTTCTCACTGTTATTTATCCCACCCTGCCTTCTGAGTTGTGTTTTAACAGTTTTTTTTCCCAAGTGAGATATGTTTAAATTGAGTAAATGAAACAAAAACAGCAACAAAAATAAGAGAACAAAATTTTCTTTGAAGTTACCTGATTCTGAGTTGACACTGGAAATAATACATTAGTATGTGGGAAAACAATTCTGTTGAAATTTAAAAATACCTTTCTCTTTAGGAGGGTCTAAATTTAGAATCTGAGAGCAGCTAGGGTTATTTCTTGGTTGACTTCATTTGCAAAGAAAGAAACTTTAAGAAGAATTGGAGACCTGTTTTGATTTTTTTTTATTACATGTATATTAATTTTATGCTTTTCCTTCCCTTCCCCTTGTTATAGATCCTGGCATGACATCTATTTCTGAAGCTCACACCATCATTTTTTCTTTTTGCTTATGGATAAAAGGATAGACTCTTAAACTTTCAATTCATCCCAATAGATCAGAAGGAAGGTATCTATGTATTTATATATAAATACCTATTGGATGTTGAGAGTAGATTGCTAAAGACCAAATGCTAATTTAGATTGGGCCCTGGAATGTTGTAGTAGAGAGGAATAGCAACAGTCAAAAGATCTGGGTTTGAAGCTCTGCTCTGCCAGGTACAAATTATAAGACCTTATGTTGGGCACTATGATTCTCAAGTCTTTACAGAATTCTAGAGCTTAAAGGGACTTTTACAGTCAAACCTGTACTGGAATAGTCATCCTATCTTTTAACATTCCCGAGAAGTGATCCTTTTGCTTCTGCATGGAAATATCAAATGTGAAATGAGTTGCCTCCAGAGCCATCCCATTACCCCCTTTGGACTGCTCCAGTAGTCAAGAGGTTTTTTCTCATGGTTTCTAAATCTTCCTAACTACTTTAGTTTTCTCACCTGTATAAATGAAATAATTTTATTTGTATTTTCTGTCTCATGAGACTGATCAAAAGAGTGTATGTAAAATGATTTTTAAATTTCTAAGTATGACATATGTGTGAACACATATTCATATGTGTGAATATCATCTTTTGTTCCTGGGTTTGACATTATCACAATTTTGAAAGCTAAGGATGTTATTAATTCCTACAGTTACTTTTTGCTCTATCACCATGCCCTTCATAATAATTCTTTGAAAAAGTGTCAAGATATCAACTTTCTCTCTCAGATGAAAAAAAGCTAGAATAAGATATAGGATGATGTAAGATATAGTTTCCTGAGAACATTTGCATGTAATTTCCATGTCAGTAGAGTGGCTAAATAAAAATACCATATTTGTAAAACTATCTACTTCTTGGTGAATGCTTTTGTGTTCAACAAGAAGAAGGATGTGTCTTTAAATTTTCAAGTCTTCAAAATAGAGTTCTCATTTTACCTATATGTTGCTTCCATTTAATTAAGTCTAGCCTTACCTTTGAAATAAAAAAAAAGGAATATATGCATTATTTTATCTGAAATCATACAAACTCAAAAATTCTTTCTTAATTCTTTTCCCAAAATATCCTTGTTACTTCTTGTTTTACTTCATGGTAGTTACCTTACTATAGTTTATCTAACTTTGTATTCAGTGCATATCTACAAACATATATTAAGAGCCTAATATGTTTAAGACTTGAATATGAAGAAGAAAGTGGGCTGGATTGCTTTGAAAACTAAGTTTTTTTTTTTTTATGACTAGGCTTCTTCCTGAAACAGTGCCCCCTTCCTTTTTAAACATCAGCATTCTGCCAGTGATGTTGTAGGATTGTAAGTCATAAAATACTATACTCTAAAGATCAGAGGATATGCAATACCCAAAGGAAAATAGAGAGGTGTATGTAGGATGTGACCAGGCTGCAATGCATCATAAACCAGAAATTACACAGAAATGGTATAAAAGATGCCATTAGGGAAATGTATTGTAAAAAGCTCAAAAATCAATTAATCAGTCAATATGCATTTATTAGTTATATGTCAGGCATTAGTGAAACAAAGAGAAAAATGAAATTGTCCTCAACTATTAGCAGAATAGATAATAATGAATAGTTCATGTACTCCACTGGTATCATCACAATGTCAGGAGAATATAAAGAAGTGTCCTAGAACATTGGGTCAACTCCTTGTGTTGAATTTCTAGGGCATGATTAAAGTTGTGAGAAAGGGACAGGCAAAAATATTATTTGTCTCTGTGGCAGAAATATACACAATATATCAGAAATCACAGGATCTATTGGTTTATTGAAAAACTGACTTATGAACCTCTTTGTTGGAGTAGGAATAAAACTACTAGGTGCTATGTGGTAAGGCAAAGAAAAAAAATATATAAAACATAATCCTTGCTCTCAATAATCTTACAAGAAGGGGCATGGTATATAAACAGATACATGTAATACAATACCAAGTGGGATAGTCAAAGTACTTGAGGAAATTTAAAGGAGAAGATAATACTTTTAGATAGATCCATCAGGAAAAGTTTATGGAAGAAGTGGTACCTGAACAAAATCTTTTTTTTTAAATGAGGGATGAAGCTGAGGAGACAATGCATTTTGGGGATGAGGGAAATTAGAATGGAGACTAAAAATAATTAGGTGATGAAAATATCATAGTTTGATCCATGTGAGATATTGAATTTGTGAAAAGGAGTAGTAATGTGAAAAAAAGTCTAAAAAGGTAATATAATTTGAAATCCAATTGTTTAAAGCTGAGGAGTTTATACTGGCAATAAGTAGTTCCTGGAGACATTTTAAAAATAGGAGTAATGTGGTCAGACCTGAGTATTAGGAATATTATTTTAGCAGTCGAGGGAAGGAGAGTTTACAGATAGAAGAGATTGGAAGCAAGATCTTTCCCCTAACCTCCAGGCCTAAATCTTATTGACAATTAGATCTTTCAAATTAGACATCCTAAAATCATTTCAAACTCAACATAACCAAAACAGAACTCCCAAACCTTTCTGTCTTCCAAATTCTCATTTTTTATTGGTCTCACTATCTTTTCAGTATATATCTTTAACCTTAACATCATTGACTCCTCACTCTCTTACCCACATGAATATGCTATCGGTTTCTAAATCTTGCTGTTTTTAATTTCACAATGCTTCTTGTGTCTTAAACTACCATGTTAAGATAGTTCTCATCATCTTTTCCCTAGATTATTGAAATGGTCTTCCAGTTAGGTTCCCTGATGACTTTCTAACTATCCCATTTGATTCTGCACACTACTGTCAAAGTAATTTTCTTTAAGATCAAATATTACCATGCAATTCCCCTGTTCAATAAATTCCCATGTCTTCTTGATGCTTCTAGGGTAAAATATATCTTAAAAAGCTGACCAATGAAGGCTCATGTGGCTTGTGCCATGTGCATTATGCTCTGCTTGCTTCATGAAAAAGAATGATAAAGAATTGGATCCTTACATTTCCAATTCATAAAATGAGCATACTATTCTATGGATGTTTCCTGTTCACTTACTATTTAGTGATGAAAAGCCCTTTATTGGCTTTTGAGCTGGAACTGAAAGGGGCGTACAACAGGTTTGATCATATGGAATTGCTCTTTAATTCCCTTGTGGTAAGAGGATACAACCACTCAAATCTTTTGGGTGGGATTAGAGGTAGCAGTTGGAGAAGTGACAGTGCTTCATTCATCTTGTTCTCACCTGTCAGCTGCATTTTTGTACCACCCACAGCACTAGATGGTTGTGAATGCATTATGTAACTTTTTTGGGGTCTATGTTTTGTTTATAATAATGATAATGATACCTAACATTTATATAGTAGCTAAAATATGCCAGGATTGTGCTAAGCACTTTAAAAATATTATCTCATTTAACATTTGCAACAATCTTGTGAAGTAGATGTTATTATTACTACCATTTTACAGTTGAAGAAACTGAGCCAGAGATTAAGTGAACTATCTCTGAATGATATAGCTAGTGAATATCTGTGGTAGTTTTGAATTTGGGGCTTCCTGACTCCAGTGTTTTAAGCACTGAACCATCTAAGCTGCTGCTGAATGATACAACATAGTCCAAAGAAACTGAAATTTTTTCCTCACATGTAACATTTTATTTCACATCTTCGTGTCTCCGCATCCTACATTTATGGCTTTGCATATCCTTCCTATATGCCTTTACTCTTTTCTTCTCCACCTTGCAAATGTTATCTTAAATGAATAACTAGTGGACATACATGAGCAAGGTTATGACTTTACGAGCTTTAAAATACTGGAAAAGCAACTAGAACCAAAGCAACTAGCGTTTGTAGTAAACTGTACAGTAGCCCGATAGCAAAGCTCAGTAAAGAACCAAATCTCAGGTGTAACTTGCTTGACCCAGCTCCATGTCCTATAAGTAAGGAAGCAACTCATCCATTGATTATACCACAGTGAGAAGAGAACTTTGTGTAGGGAATGCTCTATAGCAACAACTTTTAAGTTTGAACCCACTCTACTAGGATCAAGTGAATTCAGAGAGGAAAGACTGTGTCCTAGTTTGATGCAGTTCCAGGCCTGGATTACTTTGGTTTTTCAATTTCTTCTCAGTCAAAATCCCTTTGTAAAAGCTAATTGATCACAATTAGTTAATTGATATAGAGAATAAGAAGTGATGAAGACTTGAACTGGGGTAATATGGATGTTACAAAAAAGATCGACAAAAAGAGAGTATGAGGGCAAGATCTAAAGGACTTGGGCCCTATGAAGAAAGAAGATCACAAGATGGCAAAGGTTTTTAAGTCTGGGTGTTTGAGAAGATAGTGAGGTCTTATGCTGGAGGAACTTTAATTTGACTAAACCAGCTCCCTTAAAATTTAATCTTCTTTTGTTAAGTTTTATTTCTGAAATTGATTTCTCAGTCTTACAAATAAAGAAGTGCCCACTTCTTATTTTTCTTTTTTCTCTCCAGAACACAATTCACAGCATGTGTTATCACTGAGCTACACTTCGCAACTGAGTGACTGAGTGGCAGATGAGTTGTTTTCTTTAATTACATTATATTCTCTAGCTATCTAGTTAATTTTTTTCCAGTGGGAAATCTGAGCTTTTACACTGTTGCAAGTAATTCATATTTCTTTTTTGTTGACACTAAGTGGCTTGAGTTAAACTTTTGGTGGTGCCTTTCACATCTTCACAAAGTAACTCATTAGTAACTGGAAAGATACAATATAAATAGAAAAAAAAAAAACAAATAGCAATGCAAATAGGAAATACAACCTAATAAGCATTTACTGAGTGTCTGCCACATGTGAAAAATTGAGGATTTAAAATTTATTTATGAATGTATGCAAGTATATATGTATCTATTTCCAGATAAATGATTTTATTAGTCAAAGTAACACAAATTGAAGAAATTTCAGGCAACTACAGACAATTTTTTTCAATTTAAGGTCTTGCAGAGTTGCTCAGAGGTGCTAAAAGATTTAATGATTTGACCAAGTTTCCCCCAGAGAAAAACACCCTTCCACACATACATAAATTGAATTGAATACATATATTTCTGAGAGTCTGTCTCTCTGTCTCTGTCTATCTCTGTCAATCTGGTTTTCTCTACCCAATTTTCATGTGATAGTAATGCAAAGACAAGATAAAATTCAAAAAAAGTCTTTAGTTCTTGATCTCAAGAAATGTTCATTGTATCCATGATGATTTAGGAGAGCACAAAGTGAAGATTCAAAAAATGCACAAAATTAATATGTACCGTAGACTCTTGGTACTGGGCATAAAAAGGCAAAAATGAAATAATTTTCAACCTCAAGAAGCTTACATTCTATTGGGAAAAATAATATACACAAATAAATACAAAAATTATGTATATATATATTTGTATGTATATAGGTGTGTATACATATACCCACCTATATCTATATTTCTATGTATATGTCTCTAGCCATTCATTTCTATCCAGACATACACACACACACACACACACTCACTCACTCATATATCTGTGTATATATGTATGTATACACACATACATATCCATACCCATTTATATGTATATATTATATATGTGTATGTGTGTACTATATATATAATGTGCTCAAGATTTCCCAGTTTCCGTCAAAAACCACATGAAACCAAGTCTCTAAACAGAGTCTGGAACAGCAGAGCCCATAAAGAGATGGAATGAAATGATTTTCCAGCTCTATATTGGAAGAGATTTGAGAAAAGCCAATCTCACTAGGGTGAAATCCACTGAAGAAAAACCATTTTGAAAAGTAAAATTAATCAAATGGAAAAGGATATATTAAAGCTAACTAAAAAAAATTATGTATTAAAAAGTGGAATCAGGCAAATGGAATCTAATACTTCTATGAGAAATCAAGAATCAGTCAAACAAACAAAAATAAATGAAAAAATGGAAGAAAATGTAAAATACCTCATTGGAAAAAACAGCTGTCCTAGAAATTAGATTCAGGAGAGACAATTTAAAAATGATTGATCTTGGGGCAGCTAGATGGTGCAGTAGATAGAGCACCAGTCCTGAAGTCAGGAGGACCTGAGTTCAAATCTGGCCTCAGACACTTAACACTTGCTAGCTGCGTGACCCTAGGCAAGTCATTTAACCCCAATTGCCTCAGGAAAAAAAAGAAAGAAAAAAGAAAAAGAAAAGAATCATCCTCCCAGTGAGAATGAGCATCATTTTTTAGGGGAGGAGATAGATCTTCAATGAAATAAGGAACTTTTAATCATTTCTATTGAAAAGACCAGAATTAAACAGAAAATTTGATCTGTAAACACAGGCCTCAAGAGAAAGCATAGAATGGTATGTGTTTTAAATACAGATTCCAATTTGTTGGTCAAAAGTTAATATGTACATATACGTATGTATTTGCATATGTGTGTAATCAGTCATATTTCTCTAAGTCACCATCCTATGTTTGAACTCTAAACTGAGGCCATTAAAATTTAAATTCCAACATATTTGTATTATTTTATTAAATAATTCTAGCATATTTGTATTTTAAGTACTATCTTCCCCCAATACATTTACACTCTTTCCTTGAGTGAAATGGACACTGTGGGTAAAATGGATGCTGCCCCTGAGACTGCTTGGGCACTCATGAGGCTGTGAGAATGTTACCTCTGCTTGAACTCTGTCTGAAGAACAGTGCTGCCAGTTCTTTACTCCCCAATGCAGATGATATCTCTTGTTTCCAAATGCTGGCCCATAAGCCCTCCAGATGTACTATGTTATCTGTGACCAAAGACCTTAACTATGTAACGAATATAGAACTTAAAGAAAAGTTGCCTCCCTGTTACACTTTGCCACCTGCCTGGGAAAGGAATTTTTAATGTGATAAATGTTTCTAAATATTCTGGAGATTTTCTCCCATAAATATGTGTCCCTAAAACTCCTTGGGACTGACCCCCTAGTCTTGCACTGGTGGGGTTCAGTCGCTGGCCAACTAATAAATGCTCTTAAAATCCAATTATTTTGGCCGTCCTGTATTTTCTCTTCCTGGGCATTTCACCAGCACTGTTTCACTTAGTTAATGACTAGAGAAGCTTCTTAGAGTAGTATATTTAGTTGAATTACCTGGCTGTTCCTAGCCTTCCTAACCTTTATAGTTTCTTAGCTGTTATCTGAAATTTCTATTTAAGCTATGAATTAATTCTCTCAAAATAATAATACCAAATGACTCATTTCCTTGAGCATACTTTTTTCTTTTGTTTTACAAATAAAGAACAAAATATTTTCAGAAGGTCAAAATTAGGGAGACTTTTTCTTTTTGGATGAGCTTTGGCAGTTAATCTAAAATTGTTTGGCTGACAATTTAAGATCTTCTGAACTTATAATCTTGAAAAAAATCAATTTAATTTTGTATGTGTTAATCTTTCACTGTTATCTGCAAGATAAGCAAAATCTCCTGCTGCAGTCTACTTACCTCTTTGCCTACAAGGTAGACCCCTGAGGTCTTAGAGAACCTAAAAATAAATAAGCTGGTGTTTCAGGAAAACAGACCTCTTTGAGAAGGTCATATGCCATGTGTTTTACTTAATATTTCTTTGTAGGCATGTATTCTTAGTGCTGAAAATATTCTTATATAACTCCATAAAGTATTACTCATTCTTCTGGTGAATAGCTTTTGGCAAAGAGAAGAATAATTAACATTTAGGGCAACATTAAGAGGAAATGCAGTTTATTCATTTGGAAAGGAGAAATAATCCTGTCTTTATTTTTTAAAGTTTTTTTTTCTCCCTCTCTCTAGTATTTGTGTATTTGGAGAAATAAACAGCCTGCTTCCCTGTGGGAGACTAGATTGTATGTGTCTTATTCTATTTCCTTGTAAGAAGGAAAACTGAAAATTCTGAGATTTTTAAGATTTCAGCAGAGAATTATATTAGGTAACATCATAAAATGCTGTGACCCTCATTGGAAATAGTGTGCCATTTCCATGGTAATGAGAATTAGAATAGTGGCATTCAATATATTATTTCTTAAATTCTGGCAATTAAAAAAATAGATGTCAACAGACTATAGGTATGATGACAATCATTAAAATACATTTAATAATATGTAGCTGCCAAATGATGAAACATAGAATGGAAAGAATAATAATGCTAATCAGGTGATGGCAAGAGAAAGTATAGATATTGCCATGGCATCCAAGGGAGAGAAATGATAATTTTCTTCCAAGTTAATAAGGCATCTTGAGTCCCACACCTGTCAAAAAACTCTCAAGTTGATGGCAATGTTGGGGTCCAGTTCATGGTCTAAATATCAGACAGATTTTTGAAGAACTGAGAAAAATATCTAAGAAAAACAATATTTGAAAAAAAAATAATAGTCTTCAAGCATCTAAATGGCTCTTAAAGCAGTGAAGTATTAAACTTGTTCATATTGGACCCAAAGGATGCACCTGGGGAACATGAATAGATATGGACAGATAAATAAATTTTGACTCCATACAAAGAAAGGCTTACTAATAAGTAGAGTTGAAATACCTGTCTTAGGGAAATAATGGCTTTGCCCTCACTGGAAGTCTTCATGTGAAAAGGAAGTTTGTAAAGATTATTGCTACTCAAGTAAAGATTGCATTCAATGACCTCCAAAGCACAATAAATCTGTGATCCAATGACTAAATATGATCAATCTTTTTCCTCCACATCACAGAACTGGTGCTTAGCTCTCTTCAGCAGTACCAAATAAGTAATGTGCTATTAGAAAGTCATATCTTGTTTGTTATGAAGAGATTCAGTAAAATGGATTGGATGGGTCAAAAGTAGATATCTATCTTCCCTGCATGTCTACCCTTTGTAACATGCTGTAAAATGCATTATGTTTTACTATTGGCTATTGGTTATCCATATGATATGAATTCAGGTATTGATGCTTGCTGACTTTTAAGACAATGCACATGATTAAACACACCTGAGATGGTAATTTAAAGAAGGAAACAATAGGGACAAATAGTGTGTCTTATCCATATTATAATAACAGAATGATATATTCCAAAATATAATGGTGGTTTTATGACTCGCTTTTTTCATGAAAATATTTTTGAGAGATGCAGGAGCAATGATATAGCTCTATCAATTTAGGTTTTTTTTCCCTTTGTAAAGAAAGAGTTATTTATTTTTCCACATCCTGATTCTTTCTCATTGATTGATTTACTTGACAAAACAAAATGTTTGAGAAATTAATTGTTAGATGTCCTTTTTAGGTATATTGAGAGTAATCATGTATCAATGTAAAGAAATGAATTATATAATGAAGGAATTCACACACTCCCTGAAAGCATGTAGATAATTTTAGCTCTCTATAAACAAGAACAGATATCTATGTCAAAGATATCAAAATGAATATATATAATTAATGTAGAAAAATTAGAAGGGAAAAGTATGGCATTAAAGTCTAAACATATTTACTGAATAATAGAAAGATAGTCCTTCTACCCCCAAAAAATCTTTTCCCTTAATTCAGAACAATTGGAGAAGTTCTAGTATGCATTAATAAAGTATTAATCATAAAATTATTTAACATATTTTATTATTTTCAAATACAGTACATATTATTTCCTAATATATAAATAACTTCTGGCATGTTAATGAAAATAACACTACAGGCCTACATTACTTACTATAATAAACATTAGAATCTAATAAACAAATAACATCTTACATATGATTACCACTTAATTTATGCTTGTTGCATTTAATTGAATTGAAGAATTGATTGCTGACATAAATTAAAGTTATGTTTCCATAATCCTTAATTTCTCAGGCTCTTGCTTAATAAAGATCTACTAATATTAGAAGAAATTTCCCTTAGTCATATATGGGATCCTGAACAATTATAGAGGAAAACAGTTTTATAATTCTTTAGTTAATAAGAAAGGATCACAACTGCAATGCATCATTTAATGAGTCCAAATATCTAAAATTTTAGAATTATCTGCGTAAGGACAGTATATTTATTTATTTCCCTGGTAAACCTAGACTTAATAATTTGTTGAAAATTATAAAGAAATTTGAGGTGTTAATTATGTTTCTGAAAAATGCATCTTTAAACATGTTATTTAATCCTGTTCTTTGCTAGTTATACATTTCCAGAAGAGTAAGTAAAACTGTTAGAGAGCCACCAGGTATAGTTTCTGTTCATTTTGCACAGGAAGTCAGGATACAAGGCAGAATTGCCAGCACTTTGCAGGCATAAGAAAAAAGAGGACATTAACTTAATCTACCTCTCCCTGATGACTTAGGAAACTCATTAAGAACAATTAACCCAACAGCAATGATCCAAAGGTGACGGAATAACATATCTTGAGCATAAAGGAACTAATATATTACCAGTGATTATTTGCTTGAAAGAAATTCCATAAAAGATATCATCAAATCAATTTTGAAAGATTTAACTACTTTGATCAATATAATGATCCAAGATACTTTCAAAGAAATTATGATGACAAATGTTCTCCACCACAAGAGAGAAAGAGCTGATGAATTTTTATTGCAAAATGAAATATTATTGTTTCATTTTATTTTTCTTGCTTCTTTTTGGCAACATGGATAATATGGAAATATATTTTGTGTGATTTCACATGTTGATATGCTGCTTGCCTTCTCAATGAGTAGTGGGGGAAGGAGGGTGAAAATTTGGAACTCAAAATTAAAAAAAAAACATGTCAGGAATAAATAAATAATGAATTAAAAAAAGTAGTAGAAGAAGCTCAAACCAGCTACTTCAAAAATTTTATCCTTAAAAAGGACACAAATGAAGTAATGCAAGAAGACCCAAGAACCAGATAATAAAATTCATCATAGTCTATAAGGTAAAATAAATTAGAGGTGAAATGGGGGAAAACAGAGGAAAACCTCTTGAAAGAGAGAGCAACAAAAGAATGTTACATATTGTCTATTGTAAAGACTTAAAATCAATTGAGTAACTTCAGTAGTTTAATAGTCCCTTATCTTCTCTTCCTTCTAAGTTACATTTTTCTGCTGTATAAGTGCCTGTCACAGCTTAGAATTCCTCTGACTCTTTGAATTCTTATTCCTCTTTTATGAAGCATTTCTACTTTTTAAAGACATATTTTATTCTCCCTGATAATCTTAATAGTAAGAAATTATTCTTTGAGACATCATTAAGGTATTCCTTTAGTCTGATGATTTATTAAAAATGTTAAATAAGATTAGTCACATTACTGGCACTGGAACATTTTCCCATTCTTTAAATGTCTATAATTAGAGAAGTAGATATTTTATTTTCTTTATGAATCATCTCTCATCTCTGGTCAAGCTTTTGCTAAGTACATATTAAGTTCTACCATGTGTAATGCATCTGACACCTTACATACTGGGGAGGTAAAATGATAAACAAGACACACTTCACCAAAATACCTCCAAACAGGTCTAGAAAATGCATCAGACTGAATCCTGATCATAAATTCCATGAAAAATCACAGCTCCACTCCAGGAGGAGATGTCTGGTAGAATTCATATCTGAATTTGATTTTGATTAAACTTTTTGTTTTTTAAGTGGGCTTCTTTACAGCTCCACCCCAGGAGGAGAAGTCTGGGTAGAATTCTTATCTGAATTCTTTGCATTGAAAAAACCCCATAGTTATTGTATCAAATCAGAAATGCAAGTTATGATGTCAACATCTAAAGTGATATTTCTTCTAAAAAAGATTTACTAGTACAATAAACTCCACTCCTTTCATGGTGCTGAATTCTATTTAAGGTTAGCCCTCTAGTCAATGGCCAGGTCTTAATGCTGTCTTGCCTTTCCCCCTGGTTAATTATGAGTGTCACTAGGGAGTTTGCCTTTCTATTTGTTATTTGATAAAACTCATTTCCTTGCTAAAAATCCTTATGGATTTAGCCCACTCTTGGAAGCATAATAAACTCTTTGTCCCTTGATTTGGAAAAGGTATAAATCAACAAATTCTTTTGAAATGACCCATGATACCAGCCTGTAACTCAATCTAATTTTTTGTGGTATCAACCCCATATGACATAATTTTGGTGAGTAATCCCAAGATTGTGGTGACCCTGGACTGGAGAATATGATTGCACCCTGTACCTTCAAAGTTTGGGTTCCAAATATGAGGTAAGGTCTTATTTCTAGCTTGTAATCCCGTAAAAGGCCTGAAGAAGAATAACAAGGGTAGAAACACTAGATTAAAGGGAAGAAAAATTAGACTTGTAGTTCTTTCATTATTGATGAACCCAATTGTCTAGCTGAATAATAGTGGCTACATAATGGTAGTCTACTAGAACATAAATGGATTAAGCTTAGACCCAAATACAGATCAGGAACTTGCAAATCTAAGGACAGGAGAACAGAAACAAGATTTTCCCCATATAGTACACCACTTTGAGAGCACTGAAAATTTGCAGATTTCTAGCCTGAACTGTTCTTGACATCTTGGAAAAATATAATACTCTATTTTCCAAAAAAGAAGCAGCAAGAAAAGGCTGTATATTTTCTTCAGAATGCACAGGGCTTAGCCTTACTATAAAATCCAAAGTCTAGAAAAAGGCTGGATGAATGACCAAAAAAGCAAACAAAAAAGTCCCATCATAAAAAGCTATTATGGTGATTGAGATGCTTATGATATAAATCCAGAAGAAGGGGATTACTCCAACATCTAAAATCAAAGCCTCAAAGAAATATGTAACTTAGGTACAATTTCTTTCTTTTTAAAAATTTTTTTATTAATACTTTTTATTTGCAAAACATATGTATGGGTAATTCTTCAACATTAACCCTTACAAAGCTTTCTGTTACAAATTTTTCCCCCCACTCCCCACCCCTCCCCTATATTGCAGGATATCCACTACATGTTAATTATGTTAAAATACTTAAGAAATCGAATATATGTATACTTATTTCCACACATCATTTTTGTGCAGGAGAAATTGTATCTATAAGAAAATAATCAGATAAAGGAAATACAATACAAGCAAACATCAATAGAGAGCATGAAAATGATATGTTGTGGTCCACATTTCACATCCCTCTCTCTGGGTCTATATGGCTTTCTTCACTGAACAATTGGAACTGGTTTGAAGCATTTCATTGTTGAAGAAAGTCATGTCCATCAGAATTAGTCATCATATAGTATTGCTGTTGCCGTGTATAATGATCTCCTGGTTCTGCTCACTTCACTCAGCATCAGTTTATGCAAGTCTCTCCAGGCCTCTCTGAAATCATCCTGCTGGTAGTTTCTCACAGAACAATAATATTCCATAACATTCATATACCATAACTTATTCAGCCACTCTCCAATTGATGAGCATCCCTTCAGTTTCCAGTTTCTAGTCACTACAAAAAGAGCTGCCACAAACATTCTTGCACATGTGGGGCCCTTTCCTTCTTTTATGATTTCTTTGGGATATAAGCCCAATAGAAAGACTGCTGGGTCAAAGGGTATGCACAGTTTGATAATTTTTTGAGCATAGCTCCAAATTGCTCTCCAGAATGTTTGGATCCATTCACAGTTCCACCAACAATGCATCAGTGTCAAACCTTCCCACATCCCCTCCAACACCTGTCATTTTAGCCAATCTGACAGGTGTGTAGTGGTACCTCAGAGATGTCTTAATTCGCATTTCTCTGATCAGTAGTGATTTGGAGCAACTTTTCATATGACTATAAATAGTTTTGATTTCATCATCTGAAAATTGTTTGTTCCTATCCTTTGACCATTTATCAACTGAAGAATGGCTTGAATTCTTTTAATATGAGACAATTCTTTATATATCTTAGAGATGAGATCTTCATCAGAACCATTAAATGTAAAGATGATTTCCCAATTTGATGCTTCCCTCCTAATCTTGTCTGCATTATTTTGTTTGTACAGAAAATTTTTAACTTAATATAATCAAAATTATCTATCTGGTGTTCAATTAATAGTTCCAGATCTTCTTTGGACATAAATTTATTCCATCACCATAGGTCTTAGAGACAAACTATCCTATGTTCCTCTAATTTGCTTATAATATCGCTCTTTATATATAGATCATGAACCCATTTAGATCTTATCTTGGTATGCAGTGTTAGGTGTGGGTCCAGCCTTAATTTCTTCCACACTAGTTTCCAATTTCCCCAGCAGTTTTTGATGAATAGTGAGTACTTAGCCCAAAAGCTGGGGTCTTTGGGTTTATCAAACATTAAATTGCTAACATTATTACCTAGATTGTCCTGATATCCTAACCTGTGTCACTGATTGACCACTCTATTTCTCAGCCAGTACCAAATGGTTTTGATGACAGCTGCTTTATAATATAGTTTTAGATCTGGTACAGCAAGGCCACCTTCATCTTTCTTTTTTTTCATTAATTCCCTTGAAATTCTTGACCTTTTGTTCTTCCAAATGAACTTTGCTACTATTTTTTTTCTAGATCTGTAAAATAATTTCTTGGGAGTTTGATTGGTATGGCACTAAATAAGAAGATTAGTTTGGGTATTATTGTCATTTTTATTATATTCGCTCTGCCTACCCATGAGCACTTAATGTTTTTTCCAATTGACTAGGTCTGATTTTATTTGTGTGGAAAATGTTTTGTAGTTTAGTTCGTATAGTTTCTGACTTTTTCTTGGCAGATAGATTCCCAAATATTTTATGCTATCATCTGTTATTTTGAATGGAATTTCTTTTTGTATCTCTTGCTGCTGAACTTTGTTAGTAATATATAAAAACGGTGATGATTTATGTGGATTTATTTTAAATCCTGCAACTTTGCTAAAGTTGTGAATTGTTTCTAGTAGTTTTTTAGTTGAGTCTCTAGGGTTCTCTAAGTATACCATCATGTCATCTGCAAAGAGTGATAATTTGGTTTCTTCATTACCTACTCTAATTCCTTTTATCTCTTTTCTTCTCTTATTGCCAAACCTAACATTTCTAATACAATATTAAATAGTAATGGTGACAGTGGGCAGCCTTGTTTCACTCCTGATCTTATAGGGAATGGTTCTAGTTTGTCTCCATTACATACGATGCTTGCTGATGGTTTTAAGTAGATGCAACTAATCATTTTAAGGAAAAGCCCACTTATTCCTATACTCTAGTGTTTTTAAAAAGAATGGGTGTTGGATTTTATCAAATGCTTTTTCTGCATCTGTTGAGATAATCATATGGTTTTTGTTAGTTTGGTTATTAATATAATTGATTATGCTCATAGTTTTCCTGATATTGAACCAGCCCTGTATTCCTGGTATAAATCCTACTTGGTCATGGTGTATTATCCTGGAGATAACTTTCTGTAATCTCATTGCTAAAATCTTATTTAAAATTTTTGCTTCAATATTCATTAGGTAAATGGGTCTATAATTTTCTTTCTCTGTTTTCACCCTACCTGGTTTAGCTATCAGCACCATATCTGTATCATAGAAGGAATTTGGTAGTATACCTTCTTTCCCTATTTTTTAAAATAGTTTGTATAGTATTGGAATTAATTGTTCTTTGAATGTTTGGTAGAATTCACATGTAAAACCATCTGGCCCTGGAGATTTTTTCTTAGGGAGTTGATTAATAGCTTGTTCTATTTCTTTTTCTAAAATGGGGCTATTTAAATAATTTATTTCCTCTTCTGTTAACCTGGGCAATCTCTGTTTTTGTAGATATTCCTCCATTTCATTTAGATTATCAAATTTATTGGCATAAAGTTGGGCAAAGAAACTCCTAATTATTACTCTAATTTCAGAATATCTGATTCCAGGCCCTTCAATCCTTTAATGTGGAAGCTGACAGATCTTGTGTAATTCTAATGACTGTTCCTCCGTATTTGAACTGTTTCTTTCTAGCTGCTTGCAATATCCTTTCCTTAGTGCGATAGTCCTGAAATTTGGCCACAATATTCCTTGGGGTTTTAATTTTGGGGTCTCTTTCAGGAGGTGATCGGTGAATTCTTTCAATTCCAACTTTGCCTTCTGATTCTAAAACATCAGGGTAATTCTCTTTCATGATTTCCTGGAAGATAGGATCAAGGTTCTTTTTTTTCACCGTGGCTTTAAGGGAGTCCAATAATCCTTAAATTGTCTCTCCTGGATCTGTTTTCCAAGGCAGTTGTTTTTCCTAGGAGATATCTCATATTTTCTTTTATTTTTTCATTTTTTTTGTTTTTGTTTGACTGATTCTTGAAGTCTTATTGAGTCATTCATTTCTGTTTGTTCAATTTTAATTTTTAAGGTATTATTTCCTTCAGTTATCTTTCTTAGCTCCTTTTGTAACTGGCCAATTGAATTTTTTGGTTCATTGCATTCTTTTTCCATTTTGCCTATTTTATTTTTCAGTGGATTGTTGTCATTTTCCAATTCACTAATTTTGTTTTTCAGTGAATTGTTGTCTTTTCCCAATTCACTATTTTTATTTTCCAGTGAGTTGGAGACTTTTTCCAATTGACCAGTCTTATTTTCCAGTTTTTCATATCTCTGTTGCAGGGTGATATTTCCTTCTTGCACTGCTCTCAATTTATTTCCCCATTCCTCTTCTAACTCCCTTTTAAGCTTGTTTATACAACCTTCCCGGAAAGCATTCTGAACTGGGGACCAGCTCATGTCCACCTTTGTGACCTCCTCTGGGATTATTTTCAGAACCTCAGGATCTGGGGTCTGCCCTACTTTCTCTCCATAAAAGCTGTCTATGGTGAGAGTTCTCTTCTGTTTCTTGCTTGTGATTTTGAGCTGAGGTATCAGTCACCAGTAGGGAATTCCTCTGCAGTTTCAATTTGCCCTGGGGCAGTTTGCTGAGTTGACTTCCTGTTTGAGGCTAGGCAGCTTGATCTGCACTAGGACCATGCTTTCAGCTGCTCTCAATCCACCCTTTACCAAAGTCAGATCTGCCAAAGCACCTGCCCACAAGCAAAGCAAAGTGGCCCAAGCGTCTCCCAGGGACTTCCTGGCAGCCTAAAGTCTTCAGCTCCGTATCAGCTCTGGACTTGCACCCTGGCTGCGGACTGGCGTCTGAGCGCTGGGAGCTGCTCAATCCCCTGCCCGTCTAAAACTGACCTTCGGGCTTTTTTCAAAGAAGATTTTTGATAGAAGTGCGTTATACCCCAAGTGTTTGGTGGAGCCCTTACTCCAGAACCAATTCAGAGGCTCAGTTTGTCTGGGTCTGAGGGAAGGTCTCAGGAGCTCACAGAGAATGCTGTCTGCAATTCACCATCTTGGCTCCACCCCCCACTTAGGTACAATTTCAACTTGAACTCCTAGAAGTGATGAAACAAAAGTTAAAAATGTTCTTACAAATTAAATGAGTGCTAGATGAAGAAAATAAAAAATAAATAGATTCTGAAGAAAATATATATATTAATTGTACTTTTTATAAAAGAAAAAGAAAAATCTTAGCACTAGAGGGACACAAACTTGTCCAAGCAATAAAATCTTTCAAAATTAGAATGAACCAAATAAAAGCTAATGACTCCATGAGAGAACAAACAATATCTTAAAAGAAATCAAAAGACAAAAAAGAGATAACTTGGGTTTTCTTACAGCAAAAACAAGTGACCCAAAAATAGATTGAGGAGAATTAATTTAAGAATCACTGTACTACCTGAAAGCCATGAACAAAATGAGCTGATATCAAATTTCAAGAAAGTATGAAAGAGAACTGCCTAAATATTTAGAACTACAAAACAAAGTAGAAATAAAATCTGCTGTTAATCTCTTGAACAAAATACCAAAATGAAAAGAGCATTTTTTTCATATGCCTAGCAATGGTTTTAATTTCTTTATCTGAAAATTATCTGTTCATATCCTTTGACTTTCAATTGGAGAATGACTTTTAATCTTATAAATTTGAGTAAATTCTCTATATATTTTAGAAATGAGCCCTTTATCAGAACCCTTTAATGTAAATTCTCCTCTTCTCCCTTCCTTTCTTCCCTCTCTCCCCCAGTTTTCTGTTTCCCTTCTAATCTTGGCTGCATTGGTTTTGTTTGTGCAAAAATTTTCTAATGTAATATAATCAAAATTATTCATTTAGCATTTCATAATGTTCTTCTTTGGTCCTAAATTCCTTCCTTCTCCACAAATCTGAGACAAATTATCCCCTTTTTTCCTAACTTGCTTAGAGTATCCCCCTTTATGTCTAAATTATGAATCCATTTCATTCTTATCTTGTTATAGCGCATAAGAATATAATTTTTTTAAAAATTTAAAATTGGGCAAGGGGAAACCAGTGAAGGCATAAGAAAACAAGAAATAACACAAAACAAAATATGAAGAATGAAAAAAATAGAACAAATGTGTAACATCTTATAAGAAAAACAACCGATCTGGAGAATACTTCAAGAAGAGAAAATACAAGAATAATTGGACTATCTGAAAGCTGTGACCAAAAAAAAGGCCCTTGACACAATAATGTAAGAAATAATCAAAGAAAATTGTCCTGGAGTAATAGAAAGTGAGAGGAAAGTAAAAATAGGAAAAAAAAATCTATTCATCAACATCTCAGAGAAATCTTATGTAGAAAACACATAGGAAAATATATTATTGCCAAATTTCAAAACCCCTAGATGAAAAGAAAAGCTTCCAAGAAACAAACAAACAAACAAACATAATTGAATTATGCTGGAATTACAATTATATTAGGATTTATTTATTTTATTTATTTAATACAATTACAATTAGGATTTATTAGTAGCTACAATGAACGATTGCAGGTCCTAGAATAATATGTAGCAATATATGTGGCAAAAAATATCATATCCAGCAAAGCTAACCATAATGTTGAACAAGAAAAGAATCAACATTCAACAAGATTTCAGATTTTCACAACTTTTTCTCAAACCTGAACTTAAGAGAAAAATTAACATATAATAGCCAAGACCAAAAATTAATTTCAAGGGACTCAACATTGAAAAATTGTCTGTTTTTTTGCATGGAAATGCATACCATATGTTTAAGATTGACATAAATAATTGGAAAGCTCAAAAGAAAGATTGGGGCAGAGTTAAGAATGATCTGATTCTAAAAAGCAAAACTGTCTAGGAAAAGGTAAAAATAGTAATTATGTTATATGAAAGAAATGTAGAAAGCACTGAAGTATTAGAGAGGGGAGGAGAGCTGGTAGTTTTGAAAACCTACTCACATCCTTAATGGGTTAAACAGGGAACACTATATATACATTTATACCCACAACCACCCACATCCACAACCATCCACACACCCACATCCCCTCCTCCCCCACACACACTATGAAGAGTATTACACCCTACAAACTCTATAGGGAATAGGATGAAATGGGATATAGAAAAATGTATAGATTTATGGCATTATACATTTACTTATAAATGTATAGGATAAGGTATGTAGATTAATGGGAAAGAGATAAAGGCAGGGAAAAAGGGTGTCATAGGATTAGGTGGAGTACATAAGGGTGCTTAGATTAAAGGGATTGAAATAAAATGTGTAGATTAATTGGAATGGGAAGGAAAGGATATGGAAGGAAGAAAAGGATGGTGATCTATGGGTGGGGGGGGAGGTTAAGTAATTGCAAGCCAAGTTAAGGAATAGAATTAAAGTACAAGATTTAGCAGGAATAGGAAATAAAAGATATACACAAATACTACAATAAAGATCAGGATTAGAATTTATTAGTAATAAAAAAATAGTAGTGCTAGTAACATTGATCTCAAAGTCAAATTTAAATATTCAATCAAGAGAGAAATCTCAATTATTTGTAAACCTTTTAGTTTTAGATGCATATTTATGTATGTATATTATATATATAACATGTGTATGTATGCATGTACGTATATGTATATGTATATATAGATGTATGTATGTGAGGGTATATAGATATATGTGAATACACACGCACACACACACACATACACATAAACATACACAAATATACTCATGTTTAACTATAGCCTGATGGGAGTAGTGGGGGGGATGAAAGGGGAAAAAAGAATGAAGTAAAAAATGCATATCAGAGAGCAAAAGAATAACCTACAAGGAAGCAAAGAAGAGATGGACACTTCATGAATATAATGTTTTTTATTGTTATATATTATTTCTTGAAAGGGCAATTTATTGTTACATATTCTGAATCCTCCTTGATGTTCTGCTGGGCACATGACAATGTTTTATTTTATTTTATTTTTTAAATTTTTCTTTTTTTGTCTTTATTTTCTAATTTTTTCCTTATTTTGAATTAAATAAATAAATATTTTTAAAAAGGAAAAAAAAAGAGAAAGATTTAGCAACACTGATTATTGCTAAGATCTTCTTTCATTCCCAAGGACTTGATCAAACAAAATACTTATTCAGAATGAAGAATTTCATAATGCATATCTCTATATTTATATACATAGTAAGTCCTGAGTCAGGCAGTCTTTCTCATCCTATCCATGACCTATGACATGATCAATATAATAATGTATTTTGATTTTTTTAGACATTTGTAATAGGGGTTTTATTTTTCTTTCTCATTTTTTGGGGGGTGGGATGTGAGAAGTTGGGAAATTAGATTTTTGATGATTAAAAAATATTTTAAAAGACAATTTTTCTCAGTAAATTTACAACTTGGTTTAAATTTTTAAACCCCTGATCCCAAGATAATTCAATTTAAACATTAACCCATGATTTGATATCCTATCAGGCTTTTTCAGAGATCAAGTGCATTGTGAACTAATTTTTTATTTTCTCAAAAAACCCATGTAAAGAGCCATCTTCCCATAATGGTTTTCCTTATTTGATTGCTTACAAATTTAACCAAGTTTCTTAATACAGAAATGATATAATCTGGTTTTTTATTTTCAGGACTTCCCCTGGAACTTTTCTTAATGATGGCAGCCATATTTGCAATTCATGAATTCTGCACAGTGGCCATTAGTAATGAGGGTTACATATGACATTGTTTAAGTCAAGAAAGAAGTGAAATTTACCAAAGACATGAGAAAAGAGCTTTACTTTTCCTAATCTTAAAAACTGCTGTACATTTACTTATATCTCTTGGATATTTTCCATTGAAACAGATAGTAAAGTAGCATGTTTCAAATGGAATTTAAATTGCATTGAGAGCTTTGAGGAAAGATTTAAGGAGACACTGAAATTTTGCTATAGTTTGTGGAATTCACTAAAATTGACTATGATACAGTTGATTTGAAAATTGATAATAATGGGCTAAGGTGGGAAAGGAAATGACTTAGCTTGAATACATTTTAATAACCAAATTAAAAAAAAACTCAGAAAAAATAAGCATGAAGCAATAAAGGAGAAAAGGGGATTATGTTTTAGTGCACATAATTGAAATGTGGTAGGATGATTCTCATAATGATTGTCTAAATTAATAGGTACAGTCTGTGTGGGAGAAAGTGAAAGGGAAGAAGGGTGGCACTCTGTGCCAAAAATATTTACTAAGCTATTGAGAGACATTTAGATATATAAAAGGAGAAAATAGTTTGAGTAAGCACAGTAGTTAAAGATAAATATACCAATTACTAAGATTGAAGGGGGTTATGAAGCTCAATTCTTTCTTTGCTGCTAAGTAAGACTTCCCAAGAAGAGGGATATAAGTACCCCAATATGAGACAGTTTTATTCACTCTGTGAAAAGGTAGGCCTAGGTTAATAAAAGGACTGTCTAATAACATTCCTTGGAGAATCCCAGACTATTTTTTTTTTCTCTCTTCTTATTGCCAGTGACTTCCCTCTGTGATTATCTTCAATTTATTCTGTTTGTTTGGTTGAAGTTGATTGAATATTGTTTCCCTCATCTGACTGGGAGCTCCTTGCAATCAGGGGTTGCTTTCTTCTCTTTTTCCCTCCCTTCTTTCCTCCCTCCCTTCCTTTCTCCCTTCCTCTCCTCCTTCCTCTATCTTTGTCTCTTTCTCTCACTCCCTTTCCTTTTTTTGAATATTGAACCTCCAGCATGAAGCACAGTATAGAGTAGGATTTTCATAAATCATTTCTGACTTTCTATTCTTTTTTCATCCTTTTCTGCTTTCCCGATTTGTAGACATGTCAGTATTCATTCAAGGGACAATGAAGTAATGTCTTTTGCATTTATCTCAAAATCTAGCTCACTTTCTGTATAAAATCTTTTGTGGTTGTCACATTAGCAGTGCTCCACAAACAATTTTTTAATTCTACTTATATTTATTTAGCATATACTTATACACAGTAGAGGCTGTATTAGATAACAAGAGAGATCCTCGTTAAGTTAGTGACAAAATTCTGAGAGATTTAAGTTATTCTCTAAGACTACAAAATGAAGAGAAGGTGTTTGCCTGCATTGATAGAGATAATTTCCTCATCTGGGAGTTCCTTAAACTAACAAAATCACAGACTTAGGCATTATACCTATGCTTATATATGGATACTTCTTTAATAGGAATAATTTCATTTGTTGTGATTGCACACTCTATGACTAGCAGTATATATAGCAAACATTTACTATGGGCTTATTTATTGATGAATAGATTTCTACTTTATTGAATAAATTAAAATTTCAGCAAACCAGTGTAGTTCAGTCCTTTATTGTCTTACACCTGAATTGTTAATATTTATGAGTATCAATCAATTAATTTTAAATCTTATTTTACCACTATGTTTTGTTTTAATATCATCTTTATTTCAGAATATGTCACTTTCTATGAAGGGAGTTAAACTTTGATAACAACAATAACAACAACAACAACAACAACAAAGACCAAAACAAGTTTAATAAAACTGAAAGAGCCATCATGTCTGATAATGTCATGTCCATAGTCCCCCATCTCTGCAAAGAGGGCAAGCAGGATAACTGCCAAAACTTCTTGAGAGGAGAAAATTTTGGTTTAAAATGTATCTGTATAGTCAGTTTCCCCTAGATTTTCCACTATTGTTTCACCTCTATTTCTCCCATGTGTCTTATTCTTCCCAGAAAACTGGGCCAACCTCTTATTATTTCATCTGAATTCTTAGGACAGTAATAAATTTTTACCATGATGACATAGATGGGGACTAGTATTTTTTTCCTCTTAGTTCAGTAAAGACAAGTGTAAGAAAGTTGGTTTTAACATATATTGGATTATTTGCCATATAGGGGAGGGATTGGGGGAAGGGAGGGAGAAAAAAAATTGGAACAAGGTTTTGCAAGGGTGAATGTTGAAAACTCTCTATGCATATATTTTGAAAGTAAAAAGCTTTAAAAATTAAAAAAAAGAAAAAAAATTAGTAGCAGAAATTCACAGATACATATTCAATCATATATAATGTCTTAAAATTCTCTATTTTTCCCGTCTGTTGGTCTAATTTTTTTATGTTTTTTACATATTTGAAAATCTGTTATCTAATGATTTTAAAATTCATTTTAAGAAATAAAAACAAGACTCTAAACCAAAAGAAAACAAAATTGAAAACAAGCACAAAACAATGAAACAAACAAATAATAGTACTAATATAAAGCTAAAATCAAAAGATGCCATGGAAAGAAGAGCTTGCATTCACTTTGGAGATTTTCTTTCTCCTTTAGACCTAAAGGTTCTATACAAGGATCTTTCTATCTGGGAAAATTTATACATGGCTCCTATTCCCATGACTTTTGAGATTAACTTCTTCTCCAGTATACAGTTCACAATATTATTGAAGAAAACTTTATTAAAAAAGAAAATCCAAATACAATCTCCTGAATAAGAAACATTGTATCTCAAATGTAAATACAAATCCCACAAGCCATTACCAGTCTAAAATTTGTAGGATCTCCTATTTGTATGTCCTCCAACAAATCCTCAATATTCTTCAAGGCAGATTTTGGAGGGTGAGATCATAGTGGGATATCTGAAAATGACATTATGTAAAATTAAAAAAAAAACTTTTTTCTTTATTCTCTTGCCACAGTCATTTCTACATATACTTCTCCCCTTACCTATTATACTTTCATTTTACTCCCCATTCCAGGGAAGATAATTTTGTAAAAAAGAAAAGTTATTCAAAAACAATCAATATAATAACTATATCTGAGAGCATAAACAATACTCTTTTCTTCTTTATAATGAAAGAAGACCTTTTCTCATTTCTTTTTCATTTTTATGATAGATCATTAAACACCTTTTGCTTTCATTTTAGTGTTCTTTTTATTTATATAACTCATCCTTCAATGGTCACTTGACCAACTCATATGACGATTGGTTATTTTTACCACAGAAGAGTGGTTAATACTTCCTACAGGGTTCTGAGGATAATCGTGTAGGCATATATCCCTATAAATGATAATTTATAAGCTTCTATGTGTGTGTTTCCCCTTACCAATCAGCCAATAGACTTTATTCTTTAGTAAAATAATTTACTGAAATCGTAGAAGACTCCTAATATATTTTTCCCTACTCCAAGTGCAAGAAAAAAATAATTTCTACAAATACAACTAGACTTACCCAACATAAGCACACAAATATACCAGATATGTCAGGGCTATTGTGACATATGAGGTCTTTCTACATTAGTGATATACAGCAATCTACTTATATACAGCATCTATCTTTTTCATTTTTGAGTAGGTGATAGAGTGGATAGAGCATTATGCCTGAAGTCAGGAAGATCTGAATTAAAAACTGGTTTCAGATCTTTGTGAAAATTATGTCACTTTTCATTAATGATGAATGTTGGAGGGGATATGGGAAGGCTGGGACACTGATGCATTGTTGGTGGAGCTGTGAACGGATACAGCCATTCTGGAGAGCAATTTGGAACTATGGTCAAAAAGTTATCAAACTGTGCATACCCTTTGACCCAGCAGCATTTCTATTGGGCTTATATCCCAAAGAAATCATAAAGGAAGGAAAGGGCCCCACATGTGCAAGAATGTTTGCGGCAGCCCTTTTTGTAGTAGCTAGAAACTGGAAACTGAATAGATGCCCTTCAATTGGAGAATGGCTGAACAAATTATGGTATATGAATATTATGGAATATTATTGTTCTGTAAGAAACGACCAGCAGGACGGTTTCAGAGAGGCCTGGAAAGACTTGCATGAACTGATGTTGAGTGAAATGAGCAGAACCAGGAGATCATTATACATGGCAACAGCAATACTATATCAATTCTGATGGACATGGTTCTCTTCAACAATGAAATGTTTCAAACCACTTCCAATTGTTCAGTGAGGAGGGCCATATACACCGAGAGAGAGGGATGTGAAATGTGGACCACAACATAACATTCTCATACTTTTGATTGATGTTTGCTTACATCTTGTTTCCTTTATCTCATATGTCTTCTGTGTAGATATGATTTTTCTTGCACAACAACGATAAGTTTGGAAATATGTATATATATATATTGATTTGCCAAATATTTTAACATAATTAACACATAGTGGATATCCTGCCATCTAGGGGAGGGGTGGAGAGTTGGGGGGAAAAATCTGTAACGGAAAGCTATGTAAGGGTTAATGTTGGGGAATTACCCATACATGTGTTTTGCAAATAAAGTGAAATTAAAAAAAAGAAAATTATGTCACTTTTCTCCAATATATCTGTTAAACCTGTCTTTTCCTTTCTATTTCTTTGCTCCTGCCATAGCCCCTTGTCATCCTTGAAGAGCTATTACAATTGTATTTTTTTTCTGGTGTTTTACAAATCTATCAAAAATGCTTTGAACTAAAAAACTAAAGCAGAAGCAAACTGCTTTCTCTGTCTCTGTTTCTGTTTTTCTGTCTCTCTGTTTCTTTCTCCCTTTCACATACACAAACATACATATACCCACACATTCGTGAAGCATAAAGATGGGGATTTATTGTATTCTCTGTCTCTATTCTACAATAAACTTTATGTTTAAGTGACTTTCACTTACAGTATTCACAAGTTTAAGAAAAAGTTCTCTTTACTCCTCTTTTTCTCTCCTCAAAAGATTATTCTTTTGCCAAAGCCTAGTGTTTGCACCTTTTTTAATTCCCAATGACAGTTGAAGAAAATTAAACTCTGGATGTATCATTGAGCTTTTTGAAATTATTTAAGCTGACTTAACTTTCTTAAGGAAATTTTATTTTTGGTCCACTGTGTTTTCATTTCTAAGGCTTTGCCCTACTCTTGTATTCTCAAAAGAAACTTTTGGAAGTTATCTATTCTAATAAAAATAATGCTACTTGACAGGATAAATTATTCTTTGGTAAAAGACATTTCCTCAATTCTTTAAAGTAGGGCTTCTTAAACTTTTTTTCACTCATGACCTCTTTTCACCTGAGAAATTTTTATTTCTGGTTTTATAGGTTTATAAAATAGGCATACAAATAAAACATTTATTGATAATAAATCATATTTCATGATTCTCACATTCAGTTACAAGACCCCATATGGAGTTGCACAATACAGTTTAAGAGGCTGGGCTTTAAACCGTAGTATTTTAGTCTTTCCTCATGATTCCATTGTTGGTGAATATTATTAGATTATTCTTACTTTCCTGCATAATTTGCATCTAATTCTTGTCTCAAACATTTATATAAAATATAGTTAGAATATAGATGAAGAAAATTGGACATAAACTTAAAGTATAAAGTTACACATGACCAAGATGATCTACAATTCTTGAATGTCAAGGCCTTCATATCCTTTCTCTCTCCAGAGCATCTTCACAATTTGTGTCACAAAGCTCTATATTAGATTGCTTGACTATTCATCTTGACTAAAACTTCACAGGACATAGTATTTCCTCAAGACTTGTGACTTAGCTAAACTTTCTCCTTATAGGGTGTAATGTCTTGGTTAGACAGGTCAGACTGCTGTTGTGCTAGGTTGTTAAGGTCACTAGGGGACTACATTGGTTCCTTACCAGGTTCAGCTACTATGAGACTAGTTTAAGCAGTCACTGGGCACTGGCTGTCACAAAAAAGCTAGGCAAACAATTGTTTAAGCAAGCTTTGTTCAAGCAAGTTTTTCATGTGCTGGGCTCTTATCAAAGTGGAGTTTCTCTTCTGCATAGGTTAATCTACTGGCTTTCTGGTATCACTCTTCAGCTATTGGTAGTGCTGGCTAATACTGAAATCTAATCATCCTAATTATTTTTCTGATCTTTTTACTTGTTCTGAACAGAGCTTTATCAGATGGGGTAATGACTCAACTTCAGATTCTATGATTTTTTTTTAAGAGCTTCAGATCTGAGGTGATTTGTTACCACCATGTGAAACATAGGAGAAAATTTTGCCTGCCCTATCTGACATTTCTGACACAAAAATCCCTTCCCTCAGTATGCCACTCTATATTGGCTTAGAGTGATAAGCTTGAATTCTATTAGTTTCATTTTCTATATTTCTTAGGGAATATTTTGTAGAGGAGTGGTTAGAGAGTGCTTGGCATATCGTAAGTATTTAATAAATGTTTATTGAGTGATTGTCTTGTTGAATTTAGTCTATCCTGGAAGCAAATCCATTTTCTTATTAGCATTTCCATAAGCAATTGAGACATTAGCCTTCTTATCCTTCCTAAGGTGAAAAATGTCTATTTTTCATAGTCTTTCTTTTTTATATGTAAATGTATTTTAATCCCTATAGATCTTCAGGTTTTTCTGAAAACTCATTAGGGCCTCAACTTTTAAATTTGTATTATTGTAGACAATTTGTCACAATTGTTTTCTTTTATTTCCGATAATTTATAGCATTTAGTTTTGCTTTCTTCATTCCTCATCAACTAAGTGCATGTCTTCTACCTCTTTATATCCACAATTCAATTCTACTCAACAAACTTTTTAAATACCTATTATATGCCTGTTGAGAAGCAGCCGGAAGTCAGGATGAACTGGGTTCTAATCATACCAATGATATATAATTGTCATTCCTGCTTTTTTGAATTCTGTTCAGTTATTAAATACATTCTACTTTAGCACCTCATTTTAAATCTGTTGAATCTATGTACTGGAGAATGTTTTCTTATGTAGTAAATTATGGGGTTTAGCTTTCTAATCCATTCTGTGACCTTATTTTATTTTATGAATAATTCACCCCATTTCCATCCATGGTTATAGTTTGTAAGTTTGCATTTGAATCCTTTAAATATTGTTGTATTTTTTTTCTTTTATTTTTGAAAAATTAAAAGAAAAATATTAATCCAAGATATATGAATGTTGTGTTTTTTGTACAACCCAGTTCTAGTCTCTTCTCTTTCCAAATTACTTGTCTTGATTCATAAAAAGATCTCCATTTTTGTAGCTGATTCATTAATTTTTAATTGTGACAATACCCTTCATGACAAGAATCTTAGGTTCAGTTATAGTTCTCTTCCCCCTTTCAATCCCAGTCTACTTCCCTACTTTAATTCATGTGTGTGTGTATGTATGTATGTCTGCATATGTGTGGGTGTACAAAGCTCTCCTTATTCATCCTGTATGAAGATGTGATTCATTATATTTCTCAGTCTCCATTCTACCAGAAATCTCTATGCTTAAGTGACTTGTGGCATCACAGACTCAAAAATATTAATATCTTTTCTCTTCATTTTCCCTATTTTTTTCATACATTTCTTTGGAAAGTCAAATTCTAGAGTCTGTAAACTCTTCCCCTGCAGAGGGAGACTCTAGATAGATCACTGAGCTCTTAAAACTATTTAAGTACACGTTACTTGTTTAAGGATATTTTTGTTTTGGTCCACTGTGATTTAATTTCTAAGACCCTACCAATTCCTGTACTCCAAAAATGAATATTTGAAAGTTATCTATTCTAATAAAAAATTAGTGTTACTTGGCAAGATAAATTATTCTTTAATAAAAAAAAACATTGATATTCTAGTCTTTTCCTCATGATTACATTGTTGGTGAGTATTCCTGGATTATTATGACCACTTATTCTTTGTAGAAAGGCTAAGGCAGAATATTAATTTGAATCATAAGAAGGGAATGTAGAAAAAATTTGCTTGGCTTTGGAAATAAAAGGAAAAACTTTAATTAAGGAAAGCAACCTAAACTGAAAGTGATGAAGATGGAAAAGGGCTATTAATATAAAGGTAGATTCAATCTGTAATATCAGAAATATCAGGTACAATCCTGAGGAGGAAGCAAAGAATTAAATGATAAGGAAATGAAAAAATAACTAAATATCATTATAAGTAAATAACTAATGAAGGATAACTAAGAATAATATTGGTTCATACTAAAACAGACAATATCTATTAAATTAAAATATTGTCATACTTACTAACCTCTAATTAATCTCCTTGAGTATAGCTCTTTCTTTTTTTACTTTATCTGTAATTCTACCACGAAGTAATCTCTATACAGCAAATTTTTCATTATTTCATTCTCCTGTTGAAAAAAAAAAAGCTTCAGTTTCTTTCCATTATCTTTGAGACAAAATCTAAGCTTCACAAATTAGGCCAAGATTATTTTCAGGTAATGCCAAATAACCTTTATAACTTTTTCTCTGCTGAGTTTTCTACTTTAGTCAGACAGGAAAAAGTTTACTCACTCTCCCCTTAGAATTTGCTCATTTTTTATTTCATGTCTTTTTTTTTTTTTATAACATTCTCCTATCTTTCCTCCTTTCTCTTCCCTTTTTTTTTAATGAAAGTTTCACTAATTATTCAAAATATGCTCCTTTATGAAATTATTCTTGATCATTGTACCCTGTAATAATCTCTTCATATTTTGAATTCATAACATTTAAGATGTATCAATGCCATAAGCAGCAGTAGATTAAAGATCTCTACTAGACATCATACCAGAAAAACATAATGCATATAAAAGTTACGTTTAGGGTTTCTGTTGAGTCACAAATCAGGTAAAGAAACAGAGAAACCAAATCTTAAAAATTTATAGTTTCTTCTAAATAGAACTGTTAAGGAATATTTATATTTTTCAGAGCCAATTTAAACTTAAAAATTGAACATGCAGTAGGGCACAGAGAAAGTGTAAATAAATATAAAAAGGCAAAAATATTCAAAATATTTTGTAGACAATAATACAATCAAAATCTAAATCAGTTCAGGGAGTATAAATGAAAGACATAAACACAAATGATGATTTTTAAATGAAATTCCAAATGAGAAGAATCATAAAACCAATGAGTAATTGAAAGAAAATGATGTTGATGAAACAATATACCAAAATTTCTATAATGTAGTTAAAGCCATTCTTAGAAAAACAATCCCATTTTAAGAAATACACATCAACATAGAAAAAGAGATAATTCTTTAACTGAATGTGAATTTTTTTAAAAAAATTAAAAAGTCAATAAATCTAAAATAAAAATGAAAGAGAAAATATTTTTAAAAATTAGTAATATATAAGTTGAAAACTAAAAAAAGACCTACTATATCAATAATAACTAAAACCAAAATCTGTTATTATTACTAGTTTTATTTTTATATTCTTACTCTTTTGGATTGATTTTCCATCTTTTGTTTTAATCCTATGTTCTTCTTCCAAGTTTTTTTTTGTTTTGTTTTGTTTTTGATTATACTTCCTTTAATGTCTTCCATCCACTTTTGGAATCTTTGCAGTCGATCTATTTTGTATGCTTCAACGTGCAATAAATGTAAAATTTACCTTTTCTTCTGGAGATTTATTATAGAGTTTTTAAAAACCACAACTTTCTCATTATAGTACAAATTTTCTTGTTTACTATTTTCCCCCACCATTTTTGCTAGATATGGATGAATCTTTCCCACTCTCCAATATGCATGTAGACCTTATTTCCCTCCCCAAACTTTTCTTGGCTCTGAAATTTCTAAATTTGTTGTCATGTCTCGTGAGAGGTAGTATGAGGCCTAAGATGATAGTCAAAGAAAGTTAGCAATTACACAGTGTTCTCAGTCCTCAGCTTGGGATAATAAAGCTGGTAGCCCTGACTTTTAACAACTCCTGGGCCCTATCCCAGTGGAAAAAAAAACATTGTATTTGTAGCAGCCCTTTGGGTAGTACCAAGGAATTGGAAATTGAGTAGATGTCCATCAGTTGAGGAATGATTGAATAAATTCTGGAATATGAATGTAATGGAATATTATTGCTCTAAAAGAAATGACAAGCAGGATAATTTCAGAAAGTCCGGGAAAGACTTCCATGAACTGATGCTATATGAAGTGAGTTGAACCAAGAGAACATTTTACACAGCAACAACAAAATTATGTAATAATCTACTTTGCTGGACTTGACTCTTTTCCACAATGAGGTAATGCAAGGCAATTCCAGTAGACTTGTGATGGAGAGTTGTCTGTATGCAGAGAGAGAACTATGGAAACTGAATCAAGGGATAGTATTTTTACCTTTTTGTTGTTGCCATGTGTTTGTTTTTTCTTTCTCTCTTTTTTTTCTTTCACTTTTGATCTGATTTTTCTTGTGCAGCATGGCAAATATGGAGATATGTTTGGAATAACATGTTTAGCCTATATTGGATTGCTTGGTGTCTGGGGGAGGGGGCACAGGGAGGTGGGAAGGAGGGAAAAATTTGGATTAGAAAGTTTATCAAGGGTGAATGTTGAAAACTCTCTGCATATATTTGGAAAAATAAATGCAATTTTTAAAAAAGAAACATTTAGATCACGGATGTAATTATAGTAATTTTGATGTTTTTTGTTTTGTTTTGGTTTTCAGGTATGTTGTAGAAAGGAGAGATTCCAAAGTATTTTTTGGGTTAATTTTCCTATGAGATATTATTGTGTAGTTCCATATACAAGTTATTTTATTTATTTTTTTAGTAGACATTTATCAAAATAAGTTTTTCACACATAAAAAAAAACCAAACCAATCCATCTTGAATACATTATGAAATGAGCAATGCTAACTCCTGAGTCCTCAGTTCAGGGGTGTTAAAAGAGAGGTACTACATATATGTTAAAAAAAAGACATAATTTTCAAAGATATTTGATTTTAAGAAAGCAAACAACAATTAACCATAATATAAGAAAAATTCCAAATCCAAATAACATTTTAGAAATTAACATAATTAAATATATTAGTTTATAGATTTTGAATAAGAAGAATGTGAAAAATAAGAACTATTCAGTGTATTACACTTGAGAGATTCACTTATATGATGAATGAGCCAAGAGCAATTGTACCACTAGAATATGCAGGAAGATTATTGGTAACAAAAATAAAGAGAAAGAAAAGGGGGGGGGAAGCATAGATATTAAAGAAAATTAGAAATACTTTTTGCAAAGTTTTATATTGGATTTATTTATTATTTTCAAATTCTCTTTCATTTCTGATTCATTTTTCCTCTTAGTATTTTAAAGTAATATAATGCCCTCTCCCCCCAGTTAAAAAAATGATATATATTGGAAGAAGACATAAAAATGACAGGATCTAGATTCTCTAGAGGGTATGAAACCTAAGGAAATTAGCTGGCACCTCCTTCACATGCTTAGAATTCTTCTTCCTCTTCTGTTCTTCCTCCTCCTTCTCTTCCTTCTTTCTCCCTCCTCCTTCTCCTTTTCCTTCTTCTCCTTCTCTTTATCCTCCTTTTTTTTTCTTGGAGGCACAAATGATTTGTCCAGAGTCTCACACATCTAATTAGTGTCTGAGGTCAGATCTGACCACCTCTAACTCCAGGAGTGGTGTTTTAGCTGTGCCATCTAGCTGTTTTCTTGCTTAGAAATATATATTTAAAAACCCATAACAACCTGCTTATTCAAATCCCTATTATGTATTCCTCTACAAAAGAGTACTAAGCACTAAACTGTATGATGTATGAAATTTGTACTCAAGTTGACGGCTTTATTGGGGTGTGTGTGTGTGTGTGTGTGTGTGTGTGTGAGTGCTTGTGTGCTCATGCGTGCTATTGTGTGTTCTCTTGATTTGCTGTGCATTTGCCTGTGATACCATATTGGGTCCATAATTTCATCTGTATAACTTATCTCTCTGTATAACTTATAACCAGAGATCTTCCTCTGGTTCTTTGACAATTACAGAGATACTAATGTCCCCTTTGAGCTATCCATTTGTTTCTCTAATTCTCAATACAAGACCACCTTATGTTCTTTTCTGGCAACAACAAAGTTCCTCAATAATGTCTTTTATATATTTTTTTATATAAGCATCATGATAAGTGTAACCCCAGGCCCCAAATCCTTTGATATGGGACTTCCCTCATTGGTCCAGTTGAATGCTTTGCATTGTGTGGGAGCAAGTAGAGTTGATGAAAATGAGAAATTTTTAGTTTTCTAAGACTTTCTTCAAGCTTCTCATGTACTTCAAGTGCTTATGAATTTCATCTTCAGGAAAAAAGATGGAAGAGGCCACCTGCACTCCCACTTGGGGATAGAAAAGACTCTAGGAAGATAGTTTTGATCATGTTCCTATCTCCAACTTGCTATACTAAAGACATCACAGAATTTCCCTTTAGGTGTAGGTTGTGTGATTCTTTCTCTTGGTTGAGATGAATTAAATCACTCACAGTAGGAGAGTTCTTTCACTTTGTATTGTCCAGTTTATATTATCCTATGTGTAGTTCCTCTAATTTCTGTTTTATTATGATTTGAAGAAATCTTTGCTATTCTTTATGTATTGTGTGTATTTTTTGTTTTTGTGAAACTGGTATTTAGTGGGAAGAGACCCAAGCCTTGGATTTAAAGCTTTGGTTTCTCCTCTTTTCCTAAACTGAGTAGCACTTAACAGTTAACTTGAACCTGATCATATTCCTTGGACTAAAAATGTTTAAGGGAGAAACAGATATAGTTCTAGCCTTGCAACCCTCTATCCGAAGGAGAGAAGCATAGTCAAACTGCCTGACCTCAACTTTCTACTTCCCTGACTTTCTGGAATTCAAGTCTGTCTTAGAAAAGCACAGTAGAGAAGAGAAGAAGCTAGAGATGTCTACTTGCCTCCCTTTGAGGCCTATTAATTCCATATTACATATGAGGAATAGCCCCTTGCAATTTGTTGGGGCTCCTCACCACATGCAGGGATCCTCTATATTAGCAATATACTACATTCTACTTATTCACATCATATATTTTTTCATTGTCAGCTAAAGGGTACAATTGATAGAGTACTGTTCCTGGATCAGGAAGACCTGAGTTCATATCTGAACAAAGACATTTGTGTGACCCTGGATAGGTCATTTAATTTCTATCTGCCTCAGTTTCCCCAACTGGAAAATGAAGTTAACAGAAGCCCCTACCTTGCAGGGTTGTTATGAAGACCAAATGAGGTTATATTTGTAAAGCATTTAGCATAGTGTCTGACCCATAGTAATTCAATGTGTCAAGTAAGCTCATACTCTCCTTTCTCCCTTTTCTTCTTTGAGATATTTTCATTTTTAATTATTCTGAGATCATATTATTCCCTGACTCACAATTTTATAGAAACACCTGAAGATTTATGGGCCTCTAAGATTCCTTTTAATTCCAAATTCATGATCCTATTTTCACAATATTGTTAAAAGACCCACTTTTGTGCTGAATAATTTGGTATCACAAAAAGAACTGCAATTTTCCAAATTGTATCCATTTTAATTCAGAGTTTAGCTAATACTCCATCTACAGCATCTGTCTAAGATCTCTCTCTCTCTCTCTCTCTCTCTATCTATCTATCTATCTATCTATGTTAATGGTCTGACTCTATGAGCTGATAGATTTAATTGATTGATAGTCTAGGAAAAGTTCTGTAACATTCCAGAAGTTAAGACAATCCATATCACTGTTAACAAAAACATTAAAATACTTGATGTTTAATACGTAACCTTTCATTGTGACTAAGTGCAGATTAACTTATATGGCACTAGAGAATAGTTGAATGAACATGTCTTCTTCCTTTATATTATATAATATACTCATTTCTCTAGTTCTGTCACTTATAAACACTAGTATAAACTCATATATGCCTAGGATATACTTTATTTGAAGAGAGCCTCGAATGCTTCATTTTTTTTTGTATTAAACTAAAGGCCTGTAAGAATTATTTATTATCTATAAACAGTAAATAGAGTGGCATCTTACCTTTCAGTCAATTATGCCAGTAAACTACATATATCAATCAAATTTAAAATTCTGCTATATACAGCGGTTAGAGCACCAGCCCTGAAGTCAGGAAGACCTGAGTTCAAATCTGGTCTCAGACACTTCCTAGCTGTGTGACCCTGGGCAAGTCACTTAACCCCAATTGCCTCAGCAAAAAGCAAAAAAAAAAATAAAATTCTGCTATATATTTGTTGGGTATTATTTTTGTGTTATGGCTAAATGGAACTTCCTTTTGGGTGGCTAGGAGTCACAGTAGATATTATTGGGCTTGGAGTCAGAAAGACTCCTTTTCTTGAGTTTAAATCTGGCCTCAGATACTTCCTAGCTGGGTGATCCTGGCCAAGTCACTTAACTCTGTCTCAGTTTTCTTTTTTCTTTCCTCCTTCCTTCTCTCCCTCCCTCCCTCCATCTTTGACTTCTTCCTTCCTTCCCTTCTGGGATGACTCCCGTGTGTGTTTGGGCCTCTCCCTGCAGGGACTAAATAAATGCTTTCTCTTTGTACCTGAATATGTCTCTGATTAGTTAATTTGGGTAGAAGGTCTATCACCCATCCCACACACTTCCTTCCTCTAATTTCTTTCCTTCCTTCTTTCTTTCTGTCTTCTCATCCATTGCATTAGGCATTGAACTAGCCATTTGTCATACTAAAACAAATATACTAAATACACATAGGTATCCCTCTCAAGGCTTTTACAATTGAATGCTTATGAATGTTCTTCCAGTCTTTGAATATATCTTTTCTGTACTTTTCCCATAGCTTCTTCACCCAGGCTAAACATGTCTATTTCCTTCAACTGGTTCTTCTGTGACGTGGTTTCAAATTCTTGAACCATTCTGTTTTCTTAGGTACCATCCAACTCTAAATCTATAAGCATATATGTATACATTCATTTTTAACATGTTTCCATAATTTATTTCCATAGATTGTTGGGGAAGAAAAATTAAGACAAAAGAGAAAAAAAGCACAAGAAAAAAAATAAAATAAAACAAAAAAGATGAAAAGTTTCTATCTGTGGAGCTTTATCTCCACAGTTCTTTCTCTGAATATGGATGGCATTTTCCATCCATAGTTTTTTATTTTTTTGGGAATTGCCTTGGATCACTGAATTGCTGAGAAAAGGATTACAAGGACAACCCAGAAACATCAAGCAAGAGAAAGGCCTCTAGCATTTTTGGTAAGTACCTATGATAAATTTATGGAAAGAGATAGGTAAAAACTTTGTAAAATGGTAAAGAATGAAGGGGTTGAATTCAGGTTGATAAAGAGACTAACTATTAATGAAACTGAACATTTCAAAGTATCAAATTATATATTTCTCAGTTCTCTAGTTTGTGTAGACAGGCTTGTGCATTCTAATAAGAATTGGCTTTATGGAGGCCTTATTAATTTAACAAATTTTGCTTTTTAACCAACTATAAGAATAGTTAAATTTCCTTATTGGGGGAAGCCCATGGACTTTCTTACATCATACCCTGTCTTTAATAGGGATAAGATTAGTAACTTAATCTTAATGTTGATTGTAGAAGGATCTCTGTTAAGCCTTGTACTCGTAATTAAATTTAAGTGAACTCAGTTCTGAGTTTTATAATAGTTGTTAGAGATGAATTAAAATCTGTAAAAACCCTACACAGGATAATAAAGTAAGTGTGCAAAAGCAGATTGCAATTTCTAGGGGCAGAAAGTTGGATATGATGATACATTGAAAGAAAGACAAACTTATTAATAACTAAATGAGCTTTCCTAATAGTCCTAAATATTAAGCTAATATAGATTAGGGAAGGAAAAATCTAAACAAAATGCTCTGGAGGTAGAAAAAATATGAGTAAGGAATTGGAGTCAAAATTAACCTTGAAGCTAATACATCTGAGTAAAATAATTAGAAAGAAGATATATATTAGGAAAGAGCAAGCTGAAAACAGTAATGTCTGAAAGACTTGTGGTGATAGAAACAAATGAAAATGAGGTTACAAGAATACTGTTATGACTAGACTCCATCTGCAGAAGCATTAGGAAACAAGAGGTAGCTGTGTTTCTTTGTAGGGCAAGGATGTGATCACAATTGGAATAATAAATAATACTTCTGTTGGGGGCATCGTTTCCAGAAAATTACAGTAAAAATGGAAGAAGTACAAGGAAGAGAAATAATAGTGGTTTAAAAACTGCAGGGATTTACTGCTGGAAGGGATGATTAAAGGAATTAAATAACTGGAACAAGGAAAGAATAAGGGGACAAAGCTGCTTATGGTTACATGGAGACCACTAACCCTGAGGTGAAATCAGTGTTGATTATTTAACAGAGAATGAGGGTTAGAATTAGACACAGTTCAGTGAAAATAGGAAAAGGAGAATTGAGGCTACAGATCTCCTCTAAAGTAATTTGTGAAATGAGCTGAGAACATAAGTATAGATTTAATGTTTCTAATTTTGGTCTCAACAGTTCATGCCTAAGGATCTTTTATGTTTTCTTCCAGTTTATTTTGTAAGTCCCCTTGTTTCTTTCTTTCTTTGTTCCTCATTTGAAACACGGGTATTGTGGTTCTTTATGTTGATATGTTTCATAAACCATTTGTGGAATTCCTATCCAGTTAAATACACCAGCTTTCAAAAGTTATATTGCAAATTTGTGCAAGCAATCATCCTGGAAACCACAGAAGTAGATTTTGGTCTCAAGCAAACCTCCTGGCAATCCACAGGTCCCAAACACTGTATTACTATAGCCAAAACTGTTCACTGTTCCGCCAAAAAAATTAGAAGGTACTCATATCTGTGACTTACTTTTTAACATTATATCATGACTGAATCAACAAGGCCTTTCCGGACTACCTATTTCGTTCCAATGAAAACTTTAAATGGGCTTGGTTTTGAATTATGTTTGCTTTGAGAGAGAAAATGTATAAGGAATCACAGAAATGTAAATTGGAGGGTTGTTTTTCTTTTATTGTTGAGCAGCTGTCTCCTTTGAAAAGAATGATAGCACTTCTGGAAAGAGTGCAATCTCAGTCTTATAATGGAAGTAGGAAAAAGGAAGCATTTTAGTGCTCTGTTGACAAAAAAAGAGAGATCTTAGAAACAACACTATTATCCTCTATGGTGAAGAATTAGAAAACATGCAGCTCACCCTTGGTTATGAAATCTACAGCCCATAAGGCATACTCCAGAACATGAATTATCACAAAGAAAATATATACTACTTAGTGACCACAGGAAAGTCACTTAATTTTTTCTGGGTGTCAATTTCCGCATTTGCAAAATGAGCAATTTAAACTAGGTTAACTCACATCCTTTTCAGTTCTCAATCCATGGGCTGGAGTCGAAAGAATAAATATTTATATTTTAACGGATGACTCTTAGGTCTTTTCAGAAAGAATATTCTTTTTATCAAGAACCAAAATACCCATTGTTCCTAATAAAATCTAGTACCATCTCTAATGTAGAGAAAGCAGGAAATAACAACCCATAATGTCACATCATGGGAAATTTATTTTAATTGCTTTATAAACATTTGTAAAATCTGAAAATAGCATGTAGGAATGTACATGTTCACTTGAAAAACTTTTTTTTTAAAAACTTTTTATTTGTATGACATGTATATGGGTAGTTTCCCAACATTGATCTTTACAAAGCTTTCCATTACAAATTTTACCCCCAGTCCCCTCCCCTCCCCTAGATGGCAGGAAGTCCACTACATGTTAATAATGTTGAAATGCTTGAGAAGTTATGCAAGAAAAATTCTATCTACAAGAAAAAAAAAAGAATCAGAGAAAGGCAACACAATGCAAGCAAATGTCAATAGCGATCATGAAAATGTTACATTGTGGTCCATATTTCATATCCCTCCTTCTGGGTGTATATGGTTTTCTTCAGTGAACAATTGGAACTGGTTTGAGACAATTCTTTGTTGCAGAGAGCCATGTCCATCAGAATTGATCATCATGTAATACTGTTGTTGCTGTGTATGATGATCTCCTGGTTCTGCTCGTTTCACTCAGCATCAGTTCATGCAAGTCCCTCCAGGCCTCTCTGAAATCATCCTGCTGGTCGTTTCTTACAGAGCAATAATATTCCATAACATTCATATACCATAATTTATTCAGCCACTCTCCAATTGATGGGCACCCCTTCAGTTTCCAGTTTCTAGCCACTACAAAAAGGGCTGCCACAAACATTCTTGCACAGGTGGGTCCCTTTCCCTCCTCTAAGATCTCTTTGGGATATAGGCCCAGTAGAAACACTGCTGGGTCAAAGGGTATGCACAGTTTGACAACTTTTTGAGCATAGCTCCAAATTGCTCTCCAGAATGGTTGGATCCGTTCACAGTTCCACCAACAATGTATTAGTGTCCCAGTTTTCCCACATCCCCTCCAACATTCATCGTTATCTTTTCCTGTCATTTTAGCCAATCTGACAGGGGTGTAGTGGTACCTCAGAGTTGTCTTAATTTGCATTTCTCTGATCAATAGTGATTTGGAGCAACTTTTCATATGACTAGAGATGGTTTTAATTTCATCATCTGAAAATTGTCTGTTCATATCCCTTGACCACTTATCTATTGAAGAGTGGCTTGAAATTGAAAAACTTTTATTATTTATTTTAATATTCTTTTTTTTTAAATTTTGAATTCCAAATTCTCTCTCTTTGTCTAGCCCTCTTCCATAGACATGAAGAAGGCAAACAATATGATATCTATTATATATGTGAAATCATGCATGACATGCATGATGATTAAAAAGCTGAAGAAAAATAAAGTAAGAATTTGCACTCAGAGTTCATCACTTTTTTCTCTGGGGTAGATAGTATTAATGTAAACTGTGTCCCCCTTAATTGTGTGTCCTTGATTGTGTGCCTACTCTCCCCCTCCCCCCCACCCCTCTTGATCATGCCTGGGGAAGCTGTGAATCTCAAATCCCTCCAGTCCTACATAGGATCTCCACCATTGGGAAACTTCCAAGATCTTCACCTACAATTCAATCAGAAATCTTGGCCTAGAGCATAATCACCACCCTTTACAGCTAGTCTTTAATCTCCTCAACCTGAAGCCTTAGAAGGCAAAATAAAAGGAGGATCTGAGTCTTGGCTGATTTCTACATGGGGAAAAGCCCACTGAGCTGTTGCTCAGTATAAACCCATCTTTGCTAATTCCTATCAGGAAAAGGCTCACTGAGCCATGCTCAGTGTTAACTAATTTTTGCTAATAACCCACCTTTACTTTTCCCCTTTCAGAACTGTTCCCCCAAGAAAGCTGCTTCTCTGCTATAATAAACCCATTTTGCCATCAACCTCTTGTTCCTTGAGGATTGTGGATTCCTCCACGAAACCTGCGACTGGCCAAAGGGGGTCCCCTCACCCCTTTTCTCACACCTCATCCATATTTTTTCATCATGAATCATTTGGAATCATCTGGGTTCATTGTATTGATCAGAGTAGCCAAATCTTTCACAGTTGATCATCATCACAATATTGATGATACTGTGCATAAGAATTTCCCACTTCTCACTTCATAATACATCAGTTCACAAAGGAAACTATCCCTTGTCATTTCTTTTAGCAAAATAATACTCCCTCACAATTATGTACCATAACTTGTTTAGCCATTCTCAACTGACAAGCATCTCCTTAATTTCTTTTTTTTTTTTGCATCTCCTTAATTTCTAATTCTTTGCCACCACAAAGAGAGCTATTATAAATATTTTTGTACATACAAGTCCTCTTCTTTTTTATTTGATATCTTTGGGTTAAAATTTAAACAATGGTATAGCTGGATCAAAGAGTATACTGCTGGTGCTGTTGTGGCTATTGTAACCACCTCCAATACCCATTACTGATATCTATATTCACTTGAACTCATCTCACTTTCTTTTCACCTTACTGACTCAAAGCCTGAGATTATACATAGTTGTGCAATTTAAACACACACACACACACACACACACACACACACACACAGGTTTCTAGTGACTTTAACTCCTAAGTAAGGAAAAAAACTTAGCTTTTTTTTTCTTTTAAAAAAAAAAAGTTCTAGTAGGAAAAAATGCCAAAGGAATCCTATTGTGATGAGACTAGAGAATATCACTGGATGTGCTATGAACCCAAACAGATGGCCACAGTAACTTCACCATTTTGCCTTGTAGGTATTATTGGAACATGTGACTATATTTAAATGGGAGAGTAACACCAACCTTTTGGGACTTTCCTAATTCTTTATGGTTTCACAGGGAATACTTTGCAATAGTTAGTATACCTTATCTCTGAATGACAATCCATTTGAAAAAGAAGCAATTATGCTGAGTCTGTGTCTTGAGACTTTGGTGTCATTGTTCTGTGTTGCTTAGAGCTAGGTTTTGTTATTCAAAGCTGATTTACACTTTCTGGATTGGAAGGGAAGGGCACTAAGGTGCACCTTGATAAAGGGCAAATTTTGAATTATCCAATTTACTTTAGAATAATGTTGACATTAGACACATAGATTCTTTCTTGATGAGTCAGTGATTGAAATGCAACAGTGGAAATGAGAACAGAATTAGTTTAAAAGTGGAAAAGAAATATACAAAGGTTAAATGATTTACCAAATCATTGTTCTCTGAACTAGGGTTTAAAGTCAAGCATAGGCCTTTTGTAGATAATTTTTCTATAATTGATACTGGGCTTTGTTGCAGATTTCCCTATGCTTTGGTTTGCCATCTATACAAGTTTTGCCATTTGGGAATCACAGGGCTACTCTGAACCCTGGAACCATCTATGCTGTACCTTGTGCCATCTTTATTTGCTTTATTCTCTGCGGAAGTCAGACAAAAGGTGGTAGTTCTAGTTGCCTATTTAATTGTGTACAACACAATTACAATTAAGATTATTTGAAGCAATACTTACTTAGTACAGGTCAGAGAAAAGTACCAGTATTAGTGAAACTTTCTTTCTCAGTGATTTCCATGTTCACTTCCTCTTCTAGCTTTTCTCATTAATTTCTAATATTCTGTACTTTGAATGCAAATAATCTCTTTTCAAAGTTTTTTTTCTCCTTATATTATAATTTATATTCAATGTATCTGGAATTTCATTTATGAGTACTTTTTCTAGTTGTTTATATCCCCATTTGATGAAGCCTTTTCTTCCTTGTGATTCTTGTTGTTGGATCTAATCAATGTATTAGAAGCCATCCTGCAGGACTTTAAAATCTGTTGAGTACCATTGTAGCACTAGGTTATCTCTCTATCAATCTTTGCTTTTTTATGTGACTATTCCTTTTTAAATCAATCATTTTCTGAATGATATGCTTAATATTACTTCTTATAATCAGAATATCATTTGTAATATTCTGTGTCATGCAATTATGTGTTGGCTGTTGGATCACTTGCAGTTCAGATTTTTTTCTTTTTTCTTTCTTTTTTTTTTTTTTCAAATTATTTATGATTTACCATTCATTCAAATGAATGTTCATTTAAAACTAAAGAAATTTTAATGTAGAATAAAGGACAAATTTTAGTGTCAGGAAGCATTTGGGATAATTAAAAGTGTCATATAGTTTTCTTTTTTTCCTTTTTTTTAAATTTGCATAACATATGTGTGGGTAATTCTTTAACAATAACCCTTACATAGCTTTCCGTTACAAATTTTTCCCCCCAACTCCCCACCCCTCCCCTAGATGGCAGGATATACACTACATGTTAATTATGTTAAAATATTGGCAAATCGAATATATGTATACATATTTCCAAACTTATCATTGTTGTGCAAGAAAAATCTTATCTATACAAACAATATATCAGATAAAGGAAACACAATGTAAGCAAACATCAGTCAAGGAGTATGAGAATGTTATGTTGTGGTCCACATTTCACATCCCTCTCTCTGGGTGTATATGGTTTTCTTCAGTGAACAATTGGAGGTGGTTTGAAACATTTCATTGTTGAAGAGAGCCACGTCCATCAGAATTGATCGTCATATACTACTGTTGTTGCCATGTATAATGATCTCCTGGTTCTGCTCATTTCACTCAGCATCAGTTCATGTAAGTCTCTCCAGGCCTCTCTGAAATCATCTTTTTTTTTTCATTATTACAAAAAATTTATTATTACTTAAAAAACATTTCCCTCTATCCCATGCAACAATTTTTTAAACATTTTTTTTAATTTTATTTGCATAACATATGTGTGGGTAATTCTTCAACAATAACCCTTACATACATTTCTGTTACAAATTTTCCCCCCAGCTCCCCACCCCTCCCC
>JAJPUD010008466.1:0-28499 GCA_023553655.1 Myrmecobius fasciatus | reverse complement strand
CTTACAGAACAATAGTATTCCATAATATTCATATACCATAATTTATTAAGCCATTTTCCAATTGAAGGGCATCTATTCAATTTCCAGTTTCTAGCCACTACAAAAAGGGCTGCCACAAACATTCTTGCACATGTGGGGCCTTTTCCTTCCTTTATGATTTCTTTGGGATATAAGCCCAATAGAAATGCTGCTGGGTCAAAGGTTATGCACAGTTTGATAACTTTTTGAGCATAGCTCCAAATTGTTCTCCAGAATGGCTGTATCCGTTCACAGCTCCACCAACAACGCATCAGTGTCCCAGCCCTCCCACATCCCCTCCAACATTCATCATTAACTTTTCCTGTCATTTTAGCCAATCTGACAGGTGTGAAGTGGTGCCTCAGGGTTGTCTTGATTTGCATTTCTCTGATCATTAGTGATTTGGAGCACCTTTTCATATGACTATAAATAGTTTTAATTTCATCCTCTGAAATGTCATATAGTTTTCTAAATGCTTAGCATCAATGTGGTTTCTTCTTCCTCTTGAATTCTTGGTCAAGCTCTTTAGCAAAATTCAATTTCATATTTAATCATTCAACCAATAAGCATCAATTGAGCTCACTTATTTATTAATTTATCATCTCCCCCCTTCTTTTTGAACTATTATTCCAATATTTCTTGAGTCACTGAAGAGATACTGTATGTAGTCTTCTAGTGTTTAATTCAATAAGCAAAATGCCTACCACACACAATAGAATTTCTTATAAATTTGTAACTTTTGCAGGAAATCTATGAGTGCATTATTTTGTTTCACTTAATCCTAATAATATAATGATTGACAAACAAAGCTAATTTTGCTTTATCTGTCAAGGAATCTTATATGATCTTAACTCTTCCATTAGAGATATCTAATAACATGATAATCTTTAGAACTTTGCTTTTTTGTACTGAGTCAAATATACTTTTGCAATCCATCAAAAAAGAATAGATGTGATATTGTGTGCTCTACAACTTTTAGTTAATTCCATGACTATTCAATAAATGTGTATATAGATAGTCTCTTCAATCGTGTAGAACACAACTTACTTATAACTTTTCATTCCATAAAATCTTGTTCATATGTCCCTATGAATGTTTCCTAAGTTAATATTCATTCAACATTTTTAAAGCCTTCTAGTTTTTTAAAATTCTTACTATTATGAAGATACTATTGTAGCATGCAAGATGTTCATAATTTCTACCTTTCCCCATATAAATAGTCTACCTATGATTGTTATTCTTTATGCCTTTCCCAACATAACAGATAATGTGCTTGTAGTTCTCCAATGCCTTTTGCGTGATCTACACACATTATGGTATTCAAGAATTAGGAGCTACATAACATTACCAGCAAATTGCTTTTTCTACTTAGATCTGTGATTTTTCTTGTATAATGACCTCCCAGTAAACATAATTCCTCTACCAGATAACTGGCCATTCTGGTGTTTTTAAAAGTTATTTGTTGCCTATAGATGACATGTACATTCTACTTTTCAGCTCTAGGCTTTATGTTATCTATCTTCAGTGTTCATTGAAGATATGAGTGGGTCATCCATAAAACCTCCAAAAAAGATAATGTTTATCTACTTGACATTTACTTTTTTAAAAAATAAAATACATTTTTATTGATCTCTAAATTTTTCCTAGTTTTCTTATCCTTTCATGTAACCAATAACATTTTTTAAGTAAAAAAAAAAAGAGAAAAACAGCAACATTAATCAATACAATGAAAAAGTCTGAAAATTGTGCAATGCAGTATATTTTTGAACCTTCCACTTTTTCAAAAAAGTATGATAATGGTAATGTCTTCTCATAATCCTTATTTGGAGCCATGCCTGTTATTTGCAATTTCACATTTATTTCATTTGTGATTACTCTCTACCCATTAACATTGTTGTAGTCAATATAAATAGTAAACTATTTTCTTGGTTTTTTAACTTAATTCTAACAGGAGATCATGTAAAAATTTTCATGCTTCTTTGAATAGAACACATTTATCATTTCTTACAGCATGGAAATATTTCATTATTTTCATGTACTAAAATTTGTTTAGCCATCCTCCAATCAATGGGCAATTGCTTTGTTTCTATTTATTTTCTACCTGAATAAAACAAACAAACAAACAAAAAAACAAAAACAAAACTTCTCCAAATATTTTGTTTATATGAGGGGCTTTTCCTTATCAATATAGACCTAATAATGAGAATATAAACCTAATAGTGAAATCTCTGGGTCAAAGGACAGAGAGATTCTAATCATTTTATTTGTACAATTCCAAAATACTATCCAAAATGGCTTTTTAATGATTTTGGCTCCATAAATAACGTAATACTGAGTTTACCTTTCAGCAACCCTTTGAGCACTGAGTTATCCTATCTTTTGTCATCTTTGCCAATTTGTAGGGTATGAGATAAAATCTCAGGGTTATTTTTATTTGTATTTCATTTTATTATTAATGGTGTGAAGCACATAGTTATTAAAGCCTACAATTCTTTTAAAAACTGTTCATATCCTTTGACCATATATATTAGGGAATGACTTGTGATTATGAGTACATATACATTTATGCATATATGTATATGTACATATATTTGCCATCCAAAGTATGGAAATTACCAAAATATGTATGTATATATAGTAAACCTATATCTGAGAAATTTGATGCAATTATGTCCCATTCAATCATTTTTTTTTTCTTATAAGGACATCCAATAACCTTGTGCAGAAGCTTTTCAATTTTATATAAATGCATATTTCTCTTTTATCATTGTTTTTATTTCATATTTTGTTAAGAATATATCTTCTATCCATAGCTTTGAGAGGTATAAGACCTTTTGTAATTATTTATGAAATGATCTTTAATGTCAAGATCCTATATTTATTTAGAAGATATTATTGAATATTATATAAGGTGCTAATCTTAGCCGGATTTCTGCCAGATTGCCAAGTAGTTTTCCAAGTTTTCTAAGTAGAATTAAAAAAAATCAAGGATGGAACTCTTTATTGATGTTTTCTTGATGTTTTCTAGTTTATCAAAGACTGGATTATTGACTTCCATTTTTCGTTTGGCATTTCTTATGTAAGTCATTAACCCAAGTGCTTTTGAAATGTTGTGGACTTCATTTAGAAGGTTCTGCAATGCTTCAAAGCTTGATACATTCAGTACAAAATAATTTAGAAGTAATAGCTTCAGAAAGACCTCACTATGCATAGACTATCTTTCATTTGGATTTTATATTGGTCATCTTACTTTTTAGGCTTTTTTTCATCACACATTTCTCTTTATTACTAGATATTTTATTTGATATTAATAATAAAATGATTTTAAAAGGTAACTATTTTATATTTTCAATAAATCTTCACAGAATCATAGAATTAAAGAACTGAAAGACACCTCAGAGATCATCTATTGCAACCTGCACCTGAAAAGGATCACCATTATAGCATATCTGAGAATTTGTCCAGCCTTTGTTTCAGTGAGGGGAAATATGCTACAATCTAGAAGCAGTCTGATTATTTGAAATTTTGGATATAATCTTAATATACCTATGGGAGACAACTTGTTGGAAAATTACCTGTAAGTCTGCATTTTACTTGATTAAATGCTCTTAGAGCCAACAAATAAGAAAAGTAGGATGCTATATTCCTTACAATTCTCAGTTAATTGTGTGATTGCAAAAATGTATTCTACTCTGTGATTTTGTTTGCAGAAGCCTGCCTTGTTCTTTTTCATATTTGCATTGAAAATGCATTCAGATCATGTGTAGATTATTTTCATAAATATTTCATAGTAATGGAAAGTAGAAAGGTGAATCAATAATTATTAATATCTTCTAAATAATCCTTTCCAGGATTGATACTATCTGTGATTTCTCCTTCACAAAATTATCTTCCTTTTTTATATACTTTGAGGATTTCTCTCTTAATTACTTCAAAATTGAATTCTGTCTAATGTGGACCTTTACTAGCTATGGTTCAGTTGGTCTACCTTATTTTTTTTTCCTTTTAGTGCCATTACTATCTTTTTCATTTAGCTCATTGAAGACTGTGATGCTAGGGAACAAATGCTTATACATAGAACGTTTCTTTTTGTCATGATCTTTCTATAAATGCATAGTAGTAGAATCTCTGGGTCAAAGGGTACAGACATTTTAGCATTTCTGTTCATCATTCCAAATTGCATTCAGAATGGTTGGACCAATTCTCAACTCCACCAACAATATATCAATATGCTTATTTATGATAACATACAAGCATGGGATTTTTGGGTAGTTTACAATCCTTTGGATTCTTTAGTTTTTTGTTCCTGAACCATATATTCCCCATGAATGCCTTTGCTTTGATTTCATAAAGTACTATTCCACATAATGATTTAATTCAGAGCATTTTGATTTATCACATTTCTCCATCTCCTTATCCTCTGAAATAGTATTTATGCTCAAGCTTCAACCTTCCTGGAGGTCTTTTTGCTTGTGCTCATGAGCTTCATAACAGATAACATGTAAGATTTATAAGATGTAGTATTTATTTTCAAGAAGTCTAGAATCTTTATGAAGAGACACAAACAATATGCCCAGAAGAATAGAAAATAATCAAATCATATTGAGGGATTATGAATGTAATAGAACATAACAGAAAGGGAAGATAACTGTCAGATGGAATCAATCATGGAAGTTTCTGGATTGCTTTTTTAAATATATTTTTGGGCAGATGGGGGAGGGTTACAGGATTTTTTCCCTAGATCACATATTAATTTTTCTTTTTATAGAGATGATAATTTGGATTTTAAAAACTGAGATGGAATTTTAAAATAACTGCATACAATATGTAGAAAAACACTCTTTGGGGTGATAAGATCTGAGTTCAAATATTGGCTCTATTGGCCTGGTCAAGTATTTTAACTTTTTTGAATTTATTTTCTTCCAGCTCATTTTACTCCCAACTGCTATTTCCTACTTTTCCATATTTTCTATTGGAGCTTTTTCTAAGGTCTATCCCCTTCTAGTTTCCCTTTATATATTATCTTGTTTGTATATACTTACATATTTCCTCCATTAAAATGCAAGATCTCTGAATGTGGGGACTATTTTTGGTTTGTTTTTGTATTTCTGGCACTTAGGATAATTTTTGGCACATAGTAAATAAAATACTTTATCTATTTATATGAATGTTCATTGTAATGTTTTAAACACACAAATTATCATGGAACATATGATTAGAATGAATGTTTATACATGGAAGGTTTTGGGGGTCTGGATTTGATGAATTTAGTCTAAAGCACTAGTTCCCAACCATTGTGTGATATGAAGTCCTTCTGAAGTTTGGTAAAAATTATGGGCTTCTTCATAAAAAAAAAGTTTTTAAATAAAATAAAAGAAAAAAAAACAAGGAAATAATTTATATTGAAATGCAACTATTAAAATATTTTTTAAATGAAAACTTGTGAAGCCCAGGATACAGGTCACCAGGCAGCTGCTTCTATATTTACGTGTACTCTGATTTTGGCTTAAAGCCCTGGGATATCCCTAGAGCATTAAGAAAATATTAGAGATGCTCTAGTTTATAGGGAAGATCTAGGTGATAGATTTAGAGATCCCTTCCTATACTTAAGTATATATTCTACCTAGCTCATACATGGTGCCTGCAAACATTTTCCTGTTTCACTAGGGCTGCAGCAAATGATATAACACTAACATGTTCTCTGAACCAAGAATGGGAAAAACCTCAAAAATCCTTGGACGTCTTTACTCAAGGTTGGAATTTTCCATCTGTGTTGTTTTTGTATCACTGGTTTCCCTGCCCCTGAATATATATTGTCTTTTTCTCCACTTGTAACAATCTATCATTTCTTTCAGTACTCAGTTTAGGCACAATATTTTATATGAAACACTTCCTATTCTCTCCAGATGTTAGTGCTTTCTCCCCAAAATTGTTTTGTATCCTTTTTGTATATATCACTGGTTAAACCCTCAAGAAACCAGAGTCACCTTCGTGACACAATAAGGTAGTCGTATAAGATTGGTCAATGCCTATAGATGCATATGTTATCTTCATCTGGTTAGCTGTATGCTTCCTCATGTCAGATACTGTGCTCTTATCTTTGCATTTCTAGTGCCTATGTATAATGGTTGGTGCATAGAAGATACTTAATGAATATTTGTTGAGTGATTGATTTCAATAATTTTTTTTAAATGTAAAATATCAATTTGACATATCTAGGAAAATGTCCCAAAAAAGTCATTAAAGAAGGTCATGAAAGAGAATTATTTCAGTAGCAGACTTTTTGAATGACTGATTCCTTTATCTATAAACAAGGTCTAATGGTAATAACTAGCATTCAGTTAGTTAATAAGCATTTTCTAAGTTCCTACTCTGCCCCAGGCCCTATTTTAAGTACTAGTGATATAGCAAAAATGGTAAAAGATAGTTCCTGACCTCAAGGAGCTCATAATTTAATGGAAAGGGGGAACAAAGAAAAATTATGTACAAATAAATTATATGCAAGATAAACAGTAAATAATAGAGGAAAGAAACTAAAATTAAAGAGGGTTGGGAAAGGTTTCCTGTACAAGGTAGTATTCTCTGACTTGAAAAGTAAAAAAAAAAACAAAAAAACAAAACAAAACAAAAAACAAAAAACAACTAATAAGGAGAGATAAAGAAGGGAAGCATTCCAAGCATGAAAACAGCCAGAGAAAATCCCTGTGGCTTACATAGAATGTTTAGTTTGTGGAATATATTCTATAGTACTTCAAAGTTTGCAAAGTATTTTACATATTTTTCTCATTAAATCCTCACATAACTCAGTGAGGAAAATACTAGTATTATTCCTATATTATAGATGAGGAAATTGAGTTTGAGAAAGTTTGTAAAACTTGTCCATGGTCATAAATATAAAGTTCTGATGTAGGATTCTAGATGCTACGGGCATTCTATTACCTAGTTGCATAGATAATAAAGACTAATATTTACTTCACTGAACTGCTATATATGAGGCTTAAATGAAACAGTGCACATATAGCATTTTTAAAACATTAAGATACCATGTAAATATAACTTTTTAAAAATAGGAAAAACAAGTAACTTTTGGATCAATGCTAAGAACACTATCTAACAGAGCAGTTCAAATATACAATGGTCTGTGAGAAAAAGCAATGGGTTCTTTCAAGCAAAGGCTGGATGGTCATTTGTCAGTCATGTTTTGCAGAGATTTTTGTTGAGGTACTAAAGAATTTTTGTTCAAATAAGGTAAACTTGGAGATTCTTTACATCCCCAAGGAAGGTCTTATAAAATTATGTGATTCTGTGGAAACAGGATTTTTGTACAGCAAATGAAAAATTATGGTTCTCCAATACATTTTACATAACAATAACATGATAGATTATTTCATTAAACCAATAGCCCTGCATGCCCTTACCTATTTCAGAATCTAAGGGTAGTGAGAAAACATGGCTGGAGGCTCTGAATTGAATTTCTGGAAACAGATTTTTTTAGACTCCTTTAAATTCACATTTGCAGTAATTTGTTGTGGCTTTGCATTTTCCAAATCTTAGCTGATCCAGCAACCAGTTTTATTTACAATGGAAGTATTACATATTGCATATTTTATGAATGAAAATGCAAACAATATTTGAAATAAAAATTATTCTACAGGTTCTGTAACAACTTTGCTTGTGATTAAATAAATATAGATTTAAAACCTTTTAGTGAAAGCAGACTTTTCCATTATCATATTTGGCTTAATAACCAAATTATATAAATGCAAACATCCTCTTGCGATAGAATAATACCTTTTAAAATAGCAATTTTATTCAAAAGGACTAAGTTTTTCTTTTCTCTATCTCTCCTACAAGCTTCTTCTTCCCCCACTCCACTTTATAGATGTGAAAATTGAGTTTTACAAAGTTAAAGTGAGCTGGCTATGGCCAAACAATGACAAGGACAAAGATAGGAAATAAACACAAGTCTTTATTTTCTGACTCCAAATCAGAATTCTTTCCACTATTCTACCTAAAAGAAGGAAAGGTAAATGATACTTCAGGAGGCTTAATATCCCTGTCTAGGAAGAGCTCACAGTAAATCAGTTGACTACCTGGAAGTGTCTAAGGAAATGAAAAAAAAGATCCACCTGACTGCCACAAATCAACTCCACAAACTTTTGTCAAGGACTTAGGAAGTGCCTGAAAAATACAAAAAGAAAAATAAAACAGACAAGAGAATGCCTGTCCTCAAGAAGTTTTCATTCTATTAGGAGACTGAATATAAACAGTTAAAGAATATAAAGTGATTTGAGAAAGGAAAGAAGTAAAATTTACGGAAACTGGAATTGGTTTTCAATGGGAGGATTTATTTGAATTCTTTTTAAAGATTCTACAGATTCCATAAAGAAGGAATATATTTCATAAATGGAAGATCATCTATGCAAAGTAGAAGGATGTATACTAACAAATTTACAAAATTGAAATAACCCAATTTGTAAAGATGGAGTTTTTTTTTCATTAAAGCTTTTTATTTGTATAACATATGTATGGGTAGTTACCCAGCATTGATCTTTACAAAGCTTTCCATTACAAATTTTACCCCCAGTCCCCTCCCCTCCCATAGATGGCAGGAAGTACACTACCTGTCAATAATATTGAAATACTTGACAAGTTGTGCAAGAAAAATCCTATCTACAAGAAAAAAAAAGAAAATCAGAGAAAGGCAACACAATGCAAGCAATCATCAATAGAGACTATGAAAATGTTATGTTGTGGTCCATATTTCATATCTCTATGTCTGGGTGTATATGGTCTTCTTCAGTGAACAATTGCAACTGGTTTGAGACAATTCTTTGTTGCAGAGAGCCATGTCCATCAGAATTAATCATCATGTAATATTGTTGTTGCTGTGTATAATTATCTCCTGGTTCTGCTCGTTTCACTCAGCATCAGTTCATGGAAGTCTCTCCAGGCCTCTCTGAAATCATCCTGCTGGTCGTTTCTTACAGAGCAATAATATTCCATAACATTCATATACCATAGTTTATTCAGCCATTCTCCAATTGATGGGCATCCATTCAGGTTCCAGTTTCTAGCCATTACAAAAAGGGCTGCCACAAACATTTTTGCACATGTGGGGCCCTTTCCTTCCTCTAAGATCTCTTTGGGATATAGGCCCAGTAGAAAAACTGCTGGGTCAAAGGGTATGCACAGTTTGATAACTTTTTGAGCATAGCTCCAAATTGCTCTCCAGAATGGTTGGATCCATTCATAGTTCCACCAACAATGTATTAGTGTCCCAGTTTTCCCACATCCCCTCCAACATTCATCGTTATCTTTTCCTGTCATTTTAGCCAATCTGACAGGTGTGTAGTGGTACCTCAGAATTGTCTTAATTTGCATTTCTCTGATCAATAGTGATTTGGAGCAACTTTTCATATGACTAGAGATGGTTTTAATTTCATCATCTGAAAATTGTCTGTTCATATCCCTTGACCACTTATCTATTGAAGAGTGGCTTGAATTCTTATATATATGAGACAATTCTCTATATATTTTAGAAATGAGGCCTTTATCAGAACCATTAAATGTAAAGATGATTTCCCAATTTGATGCTTCCCTCCTAATCTTGTCTGCATTAGTTTTATTTGTACAGAAACTTTTTAATTTAATATAATCAAAATTATCCAAAGATGGAATTTTTAAAGGGGTATAATACAAAATAAGTCTGGAAAGGTAAGTGGGATTCAAATTGTGAAGGTCTTTACATGTATAGCTGAATAGTTTGAATTTTTCCTCTGGAAGCATTAGGGAGTCACTGAAATTTTTCAGCAAGGAAGTGACATAATCAGTCAAATAGGATAAAGAAGATATGGATAGAGGTAGGGCATAGGAAGTGTGGTTTCTAAATGTTCACACTCACAGTTGACAAAATATACATGAATTTCAACAAAGCATATGGAAATGACCCTCATGATATCCTTGTGAAGGAGATGAAAATATACTAGTTAATAATAGAATTAGATGAATAGGAAAGTTGTTGAATAATGGGATTTAAAGAATAGTTGTTAAATGAGTGATGTTAATCTAGAAAAATCCTTCCTCCTCCCTTCCTCCCTCCCTCCCTTCCTCCCTTCCTCTCTTCTTACCTCCCTCCCTCCCTTCCTCCTCCCTCCCTCCCTTCCTCTCTTCCTTCCTTCTTTCCTTCCTTCTTTCCTTCTTCCCTCCCTCCCTCCCTCCTTTCCTTCCTTGCTCCTTTCCTTCCTTCCTTCCTTCCTTCCTTCCTCTCTTCCTCCCTTCCTTCCTTCTTTCCTTCCTCCCTTCCTTCCTTCCTTCCTCCCTCCCTTCCTTCCTTCCTTTATTTGAATATAAAGAGAGTAATGATGCTTATGTACTGACCATACTATTAGAATAGTATGGGAGGTGGTGGTCAGTAGAGGGTGATTTATTTTCCTGAGATGGACCATAAGGAAATAATAATAATAATAATAATAATAAACAGATATTATCTCAGTTGATCATCAAAGCAACCATTCAGATAAACATCATTATCCTCATTTTGCAGATGATCATACTTATTTTGAGAAATATTAAATGACCTGCTGCTACATGTCAGGTCTTCCTGCCTCCAAGTCCAGTATTTTATTCACAAAGCCACCTCGCTTTTTCTAGATTGTTGCTTAAAGTAATGCTGTCAAATCAGAGGGAATGAATGAATAACTTTTTTTTTTAGGTTGAAGTTACTAGTATTTTAAGATTCTTTAAAATATATGCATTCATTACATTTGCTATCTCACACTCAATGAGACAAATAGTAAGTACCTTAAAATTTAAGGTAATTAGTCTTACTGGACATTAAAAAGTAGATTAATTACAGATACTGCAGGTATCTGGTTAAAATGTTCCATTCCCCGCTCCCCAAATTTATTGGTTAACCTCTCTCCCCAGTAAAAGTTATTTCAAGTAAAATACAAACTTCTTGAGGTCAGAGTCCTTAGCACAATATCTAACACATTTATGGATTATGTATATATCATCACATTTGATGCTTAAAGTCCTCCTGAGTAGTAAGTTACTGTCATTTATTCCTACTTTCCAAGTGTAAAAATTGAAGCTCAGAGACATCAAGTGACTTTTGTAGATTTATATAACTATTGTTTGAGGGGGAGTTTGAATGCAGCCCTTCCTATTTCCCAGTACTTGTTGATTTATTGAGAAGTAGCCTGACAGTATTCAAACTTCTATGAACTGTCACACATAGGAATAAAATATAATATTGTTTTCTCTCTAAGAAAACCATATATACAAAAATTGAAACCTACAAGAAAATATTTTGAATGATTGTTTTGGAAAAGATTTTTCACTTGAACTAAGTAGTCAGTCATCTCAGGTTTCCTTCTAATAGCCAGCCTTTCCAATGAAATGAAGATATAATTTAATTCTATATTACATATACATTCTGCAAAGTAAGTAGCTTTTGGGAAAAGTGAAGAGAACTTGCATTATAATTTTGTTTGGCATGAGAGGGTGTTCCTTTGTCATTGTTATCAAATGAAAGACTCTGTTCCCTTCAACAACTCATTAATTAAATGCTTACTATTTGCAAGTCATTGTGTGAAGCAATAGAAGTACTTCATATTCACAGGAAGATTAATGGATCTTGCTTGCTGCATCAGGATAGAAATTGTTCCAAAAGGTAAAAGTGAAATATTCTAGAACAAGGGTCAGCAAGCTTTATGAGATGGTATATCCAATGTTCATTTATCCTGCTCAGGTTACTGTTCTCCTCTGTCTCCTATTTCTTCCCCACTCCTGGTTTCCCAGTGAAATTTTTCTTACAGCTGAATTATGATGTAGGAATATTCCAAAGGGAGGCTTTCCTGAACCATAAGCTCCTGGCACCAGAATGAATAAAGAGTTGGGAGTAAAGAGGAAATGACAGGCTAGTATTCTTACTGAATTCAAATACCAAATACTCATATGGCTAAATAGGGTCTTTATTTTTTCCCCTTTCTTTTTCTCCCCATTGAAAGATCAATGCAATAAGGAACTATAATTATAGAGGATTGATGATGGAGCATGAAACTTACCTCTTGTGAGAAAAATTATTTACTCAAGATGAGGAATGAAATATGGAAATATGGAAATTTGTTTTGTTTGATTATGCATATCTGTTATAAGGATTTTGTTTTTCTTATTTCCAAAGTAACAAAGTAGAAAAGAAAGAAAAGTAATGCTTGCCAATTAAAAAATATATGAAAAGAAAGTGTAAATGCTTATGGTAAGGGAAGGTTATTTCTTAAATTATCATCTATTAACTTCATGACTGAATGATCTATTACTATTTTAAGTAAGATCACTTCATAGGCAATGAGGGGTGTGTGTGTGTGTGTGTGTGTGTGTGTGTGTGTGTGTGTGTGTAGGGGGTAGGAAAGAAAAGGAAGTCTTTCAAGAAGGAGCAGTATAGGAATAAAGAAAATAGGATATAATGGGACTGGGGGTGGTAAAATATAAAACTGAGCTTCTTCATATTTTTTTTAGGATTTGTTAGAATTTCATGCTAACCTGAATTCTAGGGAAAGAAAACAAGTTTTCAAATTTTTTTTCCATTAAAATAGATTACAAATTTTCATACACACATATTATGACAACATTGGGTTTTTGTTGTTTCATCTTGTACTCTTCACTCAAGTGCCTCATTGGTAGAGTGACTGTGTCCCTGTGTTTTTAACCACTAGCCTGACCAAGTATAAACTATGCCAAATCCTAGCGAGCTTTTATATCTGGGTTCTGTGATGTAGTGTGAGTCTAAGTTGGCCACTAGGAAATTGATTTTTTTTTTCTGCCACAATCAGTCACAAATATATTCTACTCAAGCCTAGAGGTATATTTATTTGCTTTGGTGAAGAGAGGGAGTTCACTTTACCAATGGAATCATGGATCCTTGAAGTCTTAAAGCATGTAAGGAGATGTGTTTAAAGTAGAAGATATATAGTCAATATCTTGGATAAAACAGACTTTGCAGCTCTGACTGGGGGGTGAATTTTTAACCAACCAATGGACAGAAGTGATCACAAAAGATAAAATAAATAATTTTGATTGCACAAAATCCCATTAACAAAATTAATGCTACTAGGAAAAGATGTGAAAAGGCTAACTAGGGAAAAAAGTTATCTCAACTATCATCAATAAAGATTTGATATCAAGTTGTACAGATTTCGAACAGAAATTAATAAGAACAGGCGCCTCTTGCCCAAAAGACTAGTGGTCAAAAGATTTGAACAGTTTTCAGAAGTATCTCAATCTGTAAATGATAGGAGTTGTATCTTAATCCACCTCCACTCCAGGTTAGATTAGTTTTTTTTTCCTTAAAATGTATTGTGATATTCCTCTGCACTTGGTTGGCTCAGTATATTACAATGTACTAATCATTGCCTGATTGCAAAGCAACCCTGAAGACTTTGCAGAGAAGATAGCAATGTTGACTGATGGATAATTCATGCAAAAGAGTTTTGCTCAGCTGAATCAACTCGAGGCATCCTTAAGGACTATTCTTTATTGTAAAGTGCTATTTTTGTTCCTATTTTACACATGAGGAAACTGAGAGACTAGAGATTAACTGATTTGTCCAAAGTCACAACCAGCAAGGGTCTAGATTTGAATGTTAAATCAGGTCTTCTTGACTTTTCCATTCTATTTACAAGATGAGCAGAGGTAGATGAGTGATAATTTGTATTGTTAAATTGAATGCCTTCATTGATGAAATCACTGAGCTAGTAAAAACATTTTATAGTATCTGTGTGTGGGTCTACTGTATACATACATATACACACATGAATATATGTTCAAATACATAAATATTTCTCTCTCCCTCCAAACAAAGATTTGTAGAGATGGCAACTTGGGATAGGAAATATAATAATAGGTTTTTTGTGAAGAAAATGCTTTATAAAACATAAAGTATTATATCAGTAAGAATATATACATACATAGTGTACATATCCATCTATCTATAACATTCATTTTAATGAAAAAAACATGAAATAAACATGTACATAAAGGATATTCATAGTGTAACTGAACTGAGAGACATTTTAGAAGGAAGCAAGTTGTGCTTCTGACACCTACTACTTGTAGCAACTCATGGGGAAGTTACTTCATTTCTGAGTGTTCCAAGTAAAATCTCCAAGACAATAAACTAAAGAGAAGTTGCCAGTCTGTGTTAATGAAGGCATTTTCCTTTGTCCTATGGCACAAAGGAATTACAAATAAATAAACATCAAACATATTTTTTGTAGATCACATCTTAATACAGTTTCATCAATACATGGAAGACAAGGTAAAGCTATAGATTTGAATAACAATTTGACAATAACATCCTAAATTATTTGTGAATAAAAGAAAAAAAGTAGTCAAAATAATTAATAACTATATGAAAAAGAAAATTTGTATAGTATGCAAAGACATCTAGGATTTAACTAAATGAGCACTCAGAGGAAAAAAATCTGAAATGTGAATTAAATATGAAGTTATAAATGTAGATATTCAAACTACAAATAATCACAAAAGAATAAGTTTTGAAATTTAGAGGGAAATAAATAAAAATGGAAATAGGAAGGACATAGAATTGCAAAATATTTAAATAAACTAAAAAGAACCACAAAATTATCAAATCCTAGTGAAACTGATAGAAATCAAAAGGGGAAAAAACAAAACAAAGTCATAGAAATATATGCTCAAATTTTAGTAATTATGGCTGAGTTGGAGTTATTCAGAGATACACCTCAGATCCTGGCATCATGTCAATATATTTGGGAAATACTTTGATAAATGCTAGCTTAAATCCCTAAACCACAATATGTATAATCAGATAAGATTCATTTTTAATATTCATTAAAATTATAGATCTATAACTAAAACCTGTTGCAATGGAGAAACACTCTACCCTTTACATTAAACAGGAGAAGATAACCCTGCTTCACATCTTTATTTTTGACTGACTTAGTTTTTTTCTCTTTTTTTATTGAACTAAATTCAAAATAAGAAAAAAAAACAATAGAAAAAGACAGAAAATGAAAATTAAAAAACAAAACAAAACATTGTCATGTGCCCAGCAGAACATAGGGAGGATTCAAAATATATAACAATAAATTTCCATTTCAAGAAACCATATATAATAATAGATGAGTTTATATTCATGAGTGTACATCTTTTCTTTCTTAAAGGTTATTCTTTTGTCCTCTGCTGTGCCCTTTTTACTTTACTTTTTCCCCCCTTTTGTTCCCCCCCACTATCCCAAAGCAGGCTACAGTTAAACATGGCTATATTTATACACATATATGTGCATATATATTTACATAACCACCTATACATATACATATATCCATATCCATATACCTATATACTTACATATCCACATATACTCAGGCACAAATATATACATATGCATTTATCCATATGTAAACATGCATCTAAAACAATATTAATATGGTTGACATAACAGATTTCTCTCTTGATTGAAAATTTAAATTTGACTTTGTCTAAGATCAGTGATTAGTAGCCCTACTTTTTTTTCTAATAAATTCTACTCCTGATCCATGTTATAGTGTTCATGCATATATTTTATTTCCTATTTTTGCTAACTCTCATTTTAAGACTGCTCCTTAATTTGCCTTGCTATCACTCAATATCCCTCCAACCAACCATAGATCCCTCCCTTATTTTCTCCCTTTATCCTTTCCTTTCTTATTTATCCCATTTCCATTAATCTATACACCTTATCCAACACCTGTTAATCAAACCACCTTTCTATATCCCAGTTTATCCTATGCCACTTCTCCTCTTTATCCCTTTCCCATTAATTTACATACCTTGACCCACTACTGTAACTCTATACATCCTTTTATATCCTACCTTATCCCTTGACCATTAACCTACACTCCTTGTTCTACTGCCATAAATCTACACATCCTTCTATATCCCACCTAATCCCTCCATTCTTATTTCTTTACAGCTTTTGGAGGATGAATACACTTCATGGTATGTATATATGGTGTTTCCTATATGTTTTGAAGTGGTATTCAGGGGATTTGTTTCTATTTCTAATTTCCCCTGCCAGAATAATTTTCTTTGATTATTTCTTGTATTATTGTGTCAAGGTTCACATACCTTTCAAATAATACAATTATTTTTGTATTTTCTCTTCTTAATCTGTTTTCAATATCTGTCATTTTTCTTATGTTTCACATTACATTCTATTTTTTATTGTTTATATTTTGTTTTATTTCTTGATATCTTATAACTTCATAGGCTGCCCCTGACCAATTTTGATTTTCAAAGAATTATTTTTTTCTTTAAGACTCTGCATCTTCTTTTCTAGTTGGTCAACACCTCCTTCCCCATAATCTTCTTTTTCTTGGATGTTTCTTATTTTTAAATTTACTTTGTAAAATTTATTTTTTTATCTCTTTAAATTGATTTTTAGTTTTTTAAAAAGTTCTTCCATAAATTCTGTTAAGAAGGTAATCCTTTATTGTTACACTTTGGGATAATGGTATTCTTGTTTTTTTTTGTTTGTTTGTTTTTTTTTGTTTGTTTGTTTTTGTTTTTTGTTTTATCCTGATGCCAGTAGCATCCCTTCTGCACTGTTTCTGTATTTATCAGGGACAGGTTCTTTCTTGCTCAGAATTATACCTCAGCAGCCTAGTGGGACCTGACATTTCTAATCATTAGAGGTTCCTTTAGTCTTTCTGAACTCAGATCCCTGATTCCTCATACTGTCTGGCAGGTAAAAATTCCTGTGGTTCCAACTGAGGCTCCAGCCAAACCCAGCTAGCCCTAGGATTCTCCACTTTGGTTTCCTGTGGAGCTAGCTTGGAGGTGTTTATACTTCAAACTAGTTAAAATCATCCTGGGGTCTTTTTTGGGCCTTTTTGGATTGTCCCAGCAGGCCCCCTCTTCTACACCAAGTCTTCTTTGTTTTCCACCAGTCTGTATTCACCATGAGATGTAAATATGTTCTGTTTCTGGGGAAGTCTGGAGAACTTGAAATTTCCTGCCTATTGTGCTATCTTCAAAGAATCCTGCCAACTGATTAATTTTTAGAATAGTTATCCTAGCAATAATATAAGAAAAAATAAATTATATGTTTTACATAGGGAAAAGAAAAGATAAAATCATCCTTACTTAGAGAATCAATAAAGAGACTAATTGAGGCATTAATAGCTTTCTTGAATTAAGAAAAAAATACACTGTTCAATATGAATTTACAATTTCTCTCATCTCTCTTTCTGTCTGCTTCTGTCTCTCTTTTCTCTCTCTTCCTTCCTTTCCTTCCTTCTCTCTCCTCACTCATGAATATGTAATATAGATGAAGCATCATTTTTTGAGGATAAATGTACATAAGATATGAACATTTGTTAATAGAATCACTTCTAATTATTAAGGACATATGAAAAGTTGCTCTGAATAACTAATATTGAGGGAATTGCATATTAAAACAATTTGAGTTAAACTTTACATTTAGGAAACAGTCCAGTGTGATAAAATACCGAAAACAGTCATTGTTGGGAGTCTGAAAATTTTGACACATTAGAATATTGTTAGTAGAACTACGCATCAACAATATAATTCTGAAAAGTAATTTAGGATATGCTAAAACAGGTGCATAAAATAAAATGTCCATTCCCTTTGACACAGAGATTCTAATGGCAGACATATACTCTTTTATGTATATTAGGATATACAAAAATAGTTATAGTAGCACACTTTTTTGTGTGGTAGTAAATATCTGAAAACAAAGTTGTTGCCCATTTATTGATAAATGGCTAAAGAAATTGTGGTACATGAATGCAAGTGAGTATAACTGAATGTAAAAAAATTGAAGAAATAAGCAATGAGTGGAAAAACTGATATGAATTGATGTAAAATTAAACTGAACCAGGGCAAGATTTTATATATATGTGTATGTGTGTGTGTGTGTGTGTTTATGTGTATGTGTTTTGTTACAAACAGTAGCAAAATAAAATGGAATGCTATGTAGTTATAATGATCAAAATAAAATGGAAGGTTGTATAATTATAATGACCAACATTGACTGTGGAGTGGAAATGAAAGAAAAGGCAGAGGTGGCAGGCTGTGGAAGCAAAACATTGCCTATCCCATTGGATAGTGTTATTATCTATATTGCTGACAAACATCTTTTCTTTGTTACAGGAAACAAGTAGATAATAAGCTGAGAATTTTATTTTTGTTATTAATGATTTACTGAGTAGTGAAGGGGAAAAATAATGCTCAAAAATTAAGGCAATGAGAAAACAAAGGTTGAAATATACTAAAAAGTTTTGGGGGATTAAAAAGATGCAAGGGTCTTTTAATTAAAATTTCAAAGAGTAATATATATCTCAATTACAGTTATGTTAGGGAACTTCACATTAAGCAGAAGAGGCTAAATAATATTACAGAGATGATTTCGCATCCTCAATACTATTCACTATTTATTTCAACGATCTTAGTAATGTAGATGACATATTTTTTCCAGCTCCAATTTCTATGTTTTGATATGACAGTTACCCTGTGAAACTTGCAGTTAAATGAAGTTAGAATAGTAATTTTTATATAACCTCTAAAAGTAGAAGAATCTTAATAGTAGATAATAAAGTGTTGAAATGTGATATATTTTAATTAGGTAATAATAGCAAGTTTTGTTTATTAACTACTTTGAAGGTTCTAATGAGCTGTGAATTTCTGAGGGCTCTTTGGCAGAGAAATGAGAACATTTAATAATTTCCCAAACTAATCTCATTATGGAGGTGGCAGTTTACATATGCTTTCTTAAAGCAGGAGGACAGTGGAAAAACTTCTCTTCCCAGTTCTCAAAATGCATCTCAGATATATCTTTGCTTAGCATGTGCCAGTGTTATGAATTTTTCTAGCACCTAGAAAAGACTGGAAGTTAGAACCTACTTGTAAAGAAATGAAGTCTGTTCCAATAGTTCATTGTGGATTGAATTTTTTTGAGTGGGTATGGGAATTGATTATGGGATTGTTTCTGTAATATCATCTTTATTAGATATTTAGGCATTTCCTATCAGTTTGAATGAGACAATACTTAGCAAACATTTTATTGTCATCCTAGAAAATTTTCATGACACTGTCATGACTATGTGAAAGATGCTATCAGTTATCCATATTGTGTTAGATGTGTGGCATAAACTATAGCACAAAGATCTATTTTCTAACTCTAAAAAAGAGGAATCCAGATTGGTGAGGAAAGCAGCTATTCTGTAAGATGTAGGTCTTAAAAATCTATCTGAAGCATTAGGAGATCAACAATTTTCTCAGGAACATACAGAAAATAAGTATCAATATTTAGACTTGAACACAGTTCATCTCCACTGTGAGGCTGATACTCTATCCACTATTCCACATTACCTCTTTTTTTTTTTTTTGCTTTTTGTTGAGGCAATTGAGGTTAGGTGACTTGCCCAGGGTCACACAGCTAGGGAATGTTAAGTGTCTGAGACCAGATTTGAACTCAGGTCCTCATGAATTCAGGGCTGGTGCTCTATCCACTGTACCACCTAGCTGCCCCTCCATATTACCTCTTACCGAGTACAACATATATACTAAATAAATGTTAAGTTGATTTTTAGTTTCAAAAGATTCTATAGTTCATTTGATGAGATGAAACATATATTTAAAAAATTACAAGGTGACACTAGCAAATCAGCAAATGAACAATTTAGATATTAACAAAAGTAAAAATGCGTCTAATGCACTGTCTCAAGGGTAAAAGTAAAATCAATATTATAGAAATTAAATCAGAAAAATGTGAAGTTAACAATCATAACATTGAATAAAATGGATTAAATCATGGAATATTATGAGTAATATAGAATTGATTATAAAACAAAACACGTTTTCTGCACAGAAGGAAAGCATCTGAAAGACAAAGATAAATATAAAATGAAAATGAGAAACCAGAAATATAGTATGTATCAGGAGAGTTCACATACTAGCAAAGCAGAATTTAAAAGAAATACCAATAGAGATAAACAGGGAAACTACATTATGTTTCAAATTATTATAGAAAAAACAACAATATTAGTATGTTTTCTCCCAGCATGTTTTCTAATCTGCTGCAATTCCATTCTGATTGTCTTTCTATAGTGAGGTGATGCCACTCTAAGACTGATTTGATCATGAGTTCTTTCCCAGATACTCCCATGCCATCAAAAGTATCAGCTGTACTGCCTACTTCCCTCATTGCATATTTTTTAATCTGTTCCAATTCTATGGTGATTTTCCTGCCTTCACTTCCACCACCAGCACTACCACAACTTGCACTATCATTTTCTCCTACAGATGTTGTTTTCTTTTGCTATGAAATATCTTTGAGAATTGGGACCATCTTGTTTTCTTGATTTGGTATGCCCAGTCCTTAGTATATTACCTTAATCTTTTATCACCTTTAATTTAATCTAAGATATATATGTACTTTAATGACATAGAATCTAGATTCATGAAGGAGAAGTAACTGAATTAAAAAGAGTTGAAAGATTAAATAGTAAGTAGCAATTGTAAAAGACTAATTTCCCTCTATCAGATTTGTATAAATCCAACAAAAAGAAAGACAAAAAGGGGACTAGAACTGAATAAGATGTTAAAAAGGTCTCTCTGAAAACTTTATTTCCATTGAAGGAGGATATTAAAGAATATATATTTTTGTACCTCAACAAATAAAATGTGTAAGGATAAAGACAAGTTAGAAAGGGATTTTAAAAGAATATTAACCCTATTCAGGTAACAACAGTAAAAACACTAATCATTATAGGGAGTAAAAATAATAAAAATAATTAATGGAGTGTTAGAAAAGAACAATAATAATGAAATAGCACTCTAAAATTTCTAGGATACAGTTAAGCAGCTTTCAAAAGAAAAAAAAAACATTGTCTTTGATAGTACATATTGGCAAATTAGAAAAGGAAAAGATTAATGAGTTTGTTATACAATTAAAAAAGGAATTAACACATTGGAAAAAAGATCTTGAAAATAAAAGAAATTCAGAAATGATAAGATAAAAAGTTATTTATGCAAAATGACATTGAAACAAATTGTTATATAATCTAATAAAAACAGAGAAAGGAAAATCAAATTACCAAAATAAAAAAATTACAACTGATGAGAAATAAAATAATTATGAGAATTTACTATACCATACTGATATGCTAGGAAAATTAGAATTGTAATGGGAGATGGGATAATGATGGTTCAGTAGGATCATGTGTTTTTGATGAGTTTTTTTGCTGAAATTTCTTGATGTAAAAAGAAGGTAACTACCTCTCTATTTGAGAACATGGTCAAAATTTCAGCAACTATTTCTTTCTTTTTTTTTTTTGTTTACTAAAGCTTTTTATTTACAGAACATAGTAATTTTTCTACATTGACAATTGCAAAATATTCTGTTCCAAATTTTCCTCTCCTTCCCCTTATCCCCACCCCAAGATCACAGGTAGTGTAATACATGTTAAATATGTTAAAATATATGATAAATCCAATATATGTATACATATCTATATAGTTATATTGATGCACAAGAAAAATCAGATCTAGAAAAAGAAAAAAAAACAACCTAAGAAGGAAAACAAAATGCAAGCAAACATTCATAGAAAGTGGTAAAATGCTATGTTGTGGTCCACAGTCAGTTCCCACAGGCCTCTCTCTGGATGTATATGACTTTCTTCATCGCTGAACAATAGGAACTGATTTGAATCATTTCATTGTTGAAGAGAACCATGTCCATCAGAATTGACCATTGTATAGTCTTGTTGCTATGTATAATGGTCTCCTGGTTCTGCTCATTTCGCTCAGGATTAGTTCATGCAAGTCTCCCCAGGCCTTTCTGAAATCATCCTGCTGGTCTTTTCTTACAGAACAATAATATTCCATGACATTCATATACCATAATTTATTCAGCCATTGTCCAACTGATAGGCATCCATTCAGTTTCCAGTTTCTAGCCACTACAAAAAGGGCTGCCACAAACATTCTTGCACATGTAGGTCCCTTTCCCTCCTTTAAAATCTCTTTGGGATATAGGCCCAGTAGAAACACTGCTGGGTCAAAGGGTATGCACAGTTTGATAACTTTTTGAGCATAGTTCCAAATTGCTCTCTGGAATGGTTGGATCCATTCAAAGTTCCACCAACAATGTATCAGTGTCCTAGTTTTCCCACATCTTCTCCAACATTCGTCATTTTCTTTTTCTGTCATCTTAGCCAATCTGACAGGTGTGTAGTGGTGTCTCAGAGTTGTCTGAATTTGCATTTCTATGATCAATAGTGATTTGGAGTTTTTTTTTCCATGACAAAATAATTTTGATTTCTTCAGCTGAAAATTGTCTGCTCATATCCTTTGACCATTTATCAATTGGAGAATGGCTTGAATTCTTATAAATATGAGACAATTCTCTATATATTTTAGAAATGAGGCCTTTATCAGAACCTTTGAAAGCAAAAATGTTTTCCCAGTTTATTTCAGCAACTATTTATGATCTTTTCATTTTATTGGTGTCTGAGGATACATCATACAAAACTACCTACAAAGTATCCAGCTGGGAGTAGATCTTCCTTTTTCTCTTTTCTAATATTAAGAAAAGAGGACAAGCTTCTGTGAGCATCTAAGTGAGGAGAGGCCTTGGATCCTCTCTCACCTGGAATCAACATGAAACTAGAAAGCACATGGGACTGCTTTTGTTTATATTCTTTTGCTATCTATATTTTCTTATATTAGGTAAAGGAGTATGAAAGATCAAATGGACCAGGCTCCAAATTTGAGTGCTTTAAATACTTAGGAAAACATCACTCTATTCTACAGATTGTGACTGAGTCGGGTGCTAAGTAAGCTACTCCAGCAGTGGATCAACATAAAAAAGCCTGGTTTATTTAAGAAGCAAAATGCTTTGATCAAACAGCTATGAGATATTCAGAAATGATTTTGATAGTAAGAATGATTTGTAGCAAATTATTGAATTGTATTGTGAACCCAATTTCTATAGCAAGTGAGGTGATATATGGCAAAATGTAAGTTCAATTTATGTGAAAGTATTTCTATTCTTATAGAAATGCCTATCAACTCCATAAATATAGCTTAATTATAAAAACAAAATGAAACAAAAACAACTAATTGCTATTAACTTGTTAAATGGTATTAGGGTACTAATAAATAGACCTATTTCTGAAATGGTTCTCCCTCCTTAACTCAAAGCTTGTGTCCAGGACCAAAGCTTTATTTACTACCTCTCTGTTATTACAAAGAAATAGCAGAAAGGATGTATAGAAGATATGGTTCAGGTGAGGAGTGTTGATGTAGAGAGATAGTTTTGGAATTGTAATAGAGGTACATGAATTTTATCTCTGCTTTTTTACTTATATGACTTTAGGCAAGTCAATTAATTGATAGACCTCAGCTGAGCAATTTGTAAAATGAGAGTAATGGACTACATGACCCCTAAGATCCCTTCTAGCTTCAAATCTATCAACTTTTGAGTCTAAAAGATTACCAGATGAATTTCATCAAAAGTTTAAAGAATAATTGATATTCGTATTTTACAAATTATTCTCATAGAACACTCTGCTATATTCTTTTTTATGATACAAATGGGATTCAAATGCAGACTAGGGAAGGAAAATCAAAGAAAGAGAACAAAATTCCAATATCTTTCATGAATTTTGAAATTATCTGGTATTCAATAAGAGTTCCAATTCTTCTATTTTTATTTTTATTTTATTTTTATTTTTTATTAATACTTTTTTATTTGCAAAACATATGTATGGGTAATTCCTAAACATTAACCCTTACAAAGCTTTCTGTTACAAATTTTTCACCCCTACTCCTCACCCCTCCCCTAGATGGCAGGATATCCTCTACATGATAATTATGTTAGAATACTTAAGAAATCAAATATATGTATAGTTATTGCATCATTTTTGTGCAGGAGAAATCATATCTACAAGAAAGAATAATCTGATAAAGGAAATACAGTGGAAGCAAACCTCAATAGAGAACATGAAAATGTTATGTTGTGGTCCACATTTCACATCCCTCTCTCTAGGTGTATATGGCTCTCTTCACTGAACAATTGGAACTGGTTTGAAGCATTTCATTGTTGAAAAGAGTGATGTCCATTAGAACTGATCCTCATATAGTATTGTTGTTGCCATGAATAATGATCTCTTGGTTCTGATCACTTCACTGAGCATTAGTTCATGCAAGTCTCTCCAGGCCTCTCTGAAATCGTCCTGCTGGTCGTTTCTTACAGAACAATAATATTCCATAACATTCATATACCATAATTTATTCAGCCACTCTCCAATTGATGGGCATCCATTCAGTTTCCAGTTTCTAGCCACTACAAAAAGGGCTGCCACAAACATTCTTGCACATGTGGGGCCCTTTCCTTCTCTTATGATTTCTTTGGGATATAAGCCCAATAGAAACACTGCTGGTTCAAAGGGTATGCATAGTTTGATAACTTTTGGAGCATAGCTCCAAATTGCTCTCCAGAATGGCTGGATCCGTTCACAGCTCCACCAACAATGCATCAGTGTCCCAGTCTTCCCACATCCCCTCCAACATTCATCGTTATCTTTTCCTGTCATTTTAGCCAATCTGACAGGTGTGTAGTGGTACCTCAGAGTTGTATTAATTTGCATTTCTCTGATCAATAGTGATTTGGAGCACCTTTTCATATGATTATAAATAGTTTTAATTTCCTCATCTGAAAATTGTTCATATTCTTTGACCATTTATCAATTGGAGAATGGCTTGAATTCTTATAAATATGAGACAATTCTCTATATATCTTAGAGATGAGACCTTTATCAGAACCCTTACATGTAAAGATGATTTCCCAATTTGATGCTTCCCTCCTAATCTTGTCTGCATTAGTTTTGCTTGTACAGAAACTTTTTAACTTAATATAATCAAAATTATCTATCTGGTGTTCAATTAAGAGTTCCAGATCTTCTTTGGACATAAATTTATTCCATCTCCACAGGTCTGAGAGGTAAACTATCCTATGTTCCTCCAATTTGGTCATGATATCACTCTTTATGTCTAGATCATGAACCCATTTAGATCTTATCTTGGTGGGCAGTGATAGGTGTGGGTCTAGCCTTCATTTCTTCCACACTAGTTTCCAATTTTCCCAGCAGTTTTTGCCGAATAGTGAGTACTTATCCCAAAAGCTGGGGTCTTTGGGTTTATCAAACACTAAATTGCTAACATTATTACCTAGCTTGTCCTGATATCCTATCCTATGCCACTGATCGACTGCTCTATTTCTCAGCCAGGACCAAATGGTTTTGATGACCGCTGCTTTATAATATAGTTTTAGATTTGGTACAGCAAGGCAACCTTCATCTGTCTTTTTTTTCATTAATTCCCTTCAAATTCTTGACCTTTTGTTCTTCCAAATGAACTTTGCTACTATTTTTTTCTAGGTCTGTAAAATAATTTCTTGGGAATTTGATTGGTATGGTGCTAAATAAATAAATTAGTTTGGGTAGTATTGTCATTTTTATTATATTTGCTCAGCCTACCCATGAGAACTTAATGTTTTTCCAATTGACTAGGTCTGATTTTATTTGTGTGGAAAGTGTTTTGTAGTTTAGTTTGTATAGTTTCTGACATTCTCTTGGCAAATAGATTCTCAAATATTTTATGCTATCATCTGTTATTCTGAATGGAATTTCTTTTTCTATCTCTTGCTGCTGAACTTTGTTGGTAGTATATAAGAATGCTGATGATTTATGTGGATTTATTTTGAATCCTGCAACTTTACTAAAGTTGTGAATTGTTTCTAGTAGTTTTTTAGTTGAGTCTCTAGGGTTCTCTAAGTATACCATCATGTCATCTGCAAAGAGTGATAATTTGGTTTCTTCATTACCTACTCTAATGCCTTTTATCTCTTTTTTTTCTCTTATTGCCAAAGCTAACATTTCTAATACAATATTAAATAGAAATGGTGACAGTGGGCAGCCTTGTTTCACTCCTGATCTTACTGGATCACAAACTAGAACCATTTTGTCTCCATTAGATATGATGCTTGCTGATGGTTTTAAGTAGATGCTACTTATCATTTTAAGGAAAAACGCATTTATTCCTATACTCTCTAGTGTTTTTAATAGGAAAAGGTGTTGGATTTTATCAAATGTTTTTCTGCATCTATGGAGATAATCATATGGATTTTGTAAGTTTGGTTATTAATATAATTGATTATGCTGATAGTTTTCCTGATATTGAACCAGCCCTGCATTCCTGGTATAAATCCTACTTGGTCAAGATGTATTATCCTGGGGATAACTTTCTGTAATCTTGTTGCTAAAATCTTATTTAAAATTTTTGCATCAATATTCATTAGGGAAATTGGTCTATAGTTTTCTTTCTCTGTTTTCACCCTACCTGGTTTAGCTATCAGCACCATATCTGTGTCATAGAAGGAATTTGGTAGTATACCTTCTGTTCCTATTTTTTCAAATAGTTTGTATAGTATTGGAATTAATTGTTCTTTGAATGTTTGGTAGAATTCACATGTAAAACCATCTGGCCCTGGAGATTTTTTCTTAGGGAGTTGATTAATAGCTTGTTCTATTTCTTTTTCTAAAATGGGGCTGTTTAAATAATTTATTTAATCTTCTGTTAACCTGGGTAATCTATATTTTTGTAGATATTCCTCCATTTCATTGAGATTATCAAATTTATTGGCATAAAGTTGGGCAAAGAAACTCCTGATTATTACTCTAATTTCCTCTTCATTGGAGGAAAGTTCTCCCTTATCATTTTTGAGACTAACAATTTGATTTTCCTCTTTCCTTTTTCTGATCAAATTAACTAAAGGCTTATCTATTTTGTTGGTTTTTTCATAAAACCAACTCTTAGTTTTATTTATTAATTCAATAGTTTTCTTATTTTCAATTTTATTAATCTCCCCTTTTATTTTCAGAATTTCTAATTTGGTATTTAATTGAGAGTTTTTAATTTGCTCTTTTTCTAGTTTTTTAAAATTGTAACCCTAATTCATTGATCTTCTCTTTCTCTGTTTTATGCAAATAAGCATCTAGAGACATAAAGTTACCCCTTATAACTGCTTTGGCCATATCCCACAAATTTTGGTATGTTGTCTCATTATTGTCGTTCTCCTGGATGAAATTATTGATTGTGTCTAGAATTTGCTCTTTCATCCATTCATTCTTCAGGATTAGATTATTTAATTTCCAAATAACTTGTGGTCTTTTTTCTCCTGGCCTTATATTACATGTGAGTTTTATTGCATCATGATCTGAAAAGGATACATTTACTATTTCTGCTTTTCTGCATTTGATTTTGAGGGTTTTATGCACTAACACATGATCAATTTTCGTATAAGTTCCATGAACCCCTGAGACAAAAGTATACTCCCTTCTATCACCATTCAATTTCCTCCAGAGATCTGTCATACCTAACTTTTCTAACATTTTGTTTACCTCCCTAACTTCTTTCTTATTTATTCTGTGGTTTGATTTATCTAATTCTGAGAAAGCAAGGTTGAGATCCCCCACTAGTATAGTTGTACTGTCTATTTCTCCTTGCATCTCTGTTAGTTTCTCCTCTAGGAATTTGGATGCTATATCACTTGGTACATATATGTTTAGTATTTATACCTCTTCATTGTCTATGGTACCCTTTAGTAAAATATAGTTTCCTTCCTTAACTCTTTTAATTAGATCTATTTTTGCTTGTACTTGATCTGAGATAAGGATTGCTACCCCTGCTTTTTTTTTGTTCATTTGAAGCATAAAAGATTCTGCTCCAGTCCTTTACCTTCACTCTGTATGTATCTCTATGTTTTAGATGTGTTTCTTGTAAACAACATATTGTAGGATTCTGGCTTTTAATCCAGTCTGCTATCCGTTTCCATTTTATGGAAGAGTTCATCCCATTCACGTTCACAGTTAAAATGACTATATCTATATTTCATGCCATCTTATTTACCCAAAGTTATATTTTTCTCTTCCCTTTCCCCTTACTCCCTTCCCCTCTCCCCAGTATTTTGTTTTTGATGACCTCCTCCCTCTAACAGTCCTCCCCCCTTTAAAATCCTCCCTCTTTTTTATACCTTTCCCCTAATCCTTCTATTAATTTATCCCTTTCTTTTCCTCCCTTCCCTCCTACTTCCCTATACAGAGGGCAAAGTTTTTCCCTGAAATCAAATGTGTCTGATATACTCTTTTGGAGCCCAATCTAATGAGAGTAAGGATACTCATCACCCTCCCTTCTTTCCCTCAATTATATTAGATTTTCTATGTCTCTTCATGAGACTTTGCCTTATTTTACCTCCTTTTTATTTTTACTTTATTTTACCTCCATTCCCTTCCCCCCTTTTTTTACAGTATGATGTACCTTCCACCTCTAATTTCTTTCTGATTATTATCAAAGTAAAATCAAATTATACCCCCATT
>JAJPUD010008465.1:77831-89044 GCA_023553655.1 Myrmecobius fasciatus | reverse complement strand
GTTGCTGTGTATAATGATCTCCTGGTTCTGCTGATTTCACTCAGCATCAGTTCATGCAAGTCTCTCCAGGCCTCTCTGAAATCCTCCTGTTGGTCATTTCTCACAGAACAATAATATTCCATAACATTCATATACCATAATTTATTCAGCCATTCTCCAATTGATGGGCATCCTTTCAATTTCCAGTTTCTAGCCACTACAAAAAGGGCTGCCACAAACATCTTTGCACATGTGGATCCCTTTCCCTCTAAAGGAAATATTCTTATACTTTCTTTTGGTAAAGCTGTTCATGGATTAGAGATGATATTTATTTATTATCATACATAAAAGACTAGAACAGGTGGGTTATCACTTTCCAGGATGATAAAAAAATTGTATATACACACAGAGTTTTCAGCAATATTTATTCCCCTTTGGGAAGGGATTAATTCTTTTTTTTTTCTTTCCCTATGTAACTTAAATAACCAAGGTTTTCCTTGTGCTGGTGGACTCCTTGATATAAGGAGCTCCCACATTTATGTGTCTTTCTCTTGTAGCAAATCCAGTTGCAACATGTCTCATAGATTTGCTCTTTTTTATGACAATAAATATGTATGTACACATACATACACATATATACTCATACACATACATATATACTTATATTTCCATATAAATATGTGAATAAATAAATAGGTGCAGTTGTTCATTTTTCATTTTTGAAGAGAACCAATGACATCATGAGGTGATGTCTAAACTGATGTATGAATTGTATTTAAATGAGGCAGAATTAGATAAAGTCATTGGTTTCACTATCTCTTCCTGAGTTATCAAAGTCCAGTGGTAAGACAAGTCAGGAAGACCTGTGATGGCCTGATGCAGTGATGTCTCACCAGGCTATAAGCACTCCAAAGCAGTATCTTAAGCCACCTTCACAGACATTAGGACAAATTGTTTTTATCTGCCCATATACATTGGACTATGAAATTAACTATTCCTGACAACTCTCTTGCCTAGAATCTTTCTCTTCCCATATAGGTATTCTTAAAAGTCCTTCATCTTCAAAAAACTACAACTGGCTAAGTTAATTAATTATTTTCATTTCCCCTGCAACTTCTAAGATCCAAATGCTACTTATCTCTGTCTTTAAAGTACTGTGATCCACTGTTTCCTATACATAGATTTAAGCTTCAAGAGCTATTTTTAACTTCTAAATTTTCCAAACAGATCTAAATCCTGTTTTTGTCTTAATTGTAATTTTGGAACCTTACCTCATTATTGTCTTTCCTTATGCCTATTTGGATTGAGTAAATCAAAGATATGTGTAGCAAGCACATCTTCTTCTCTTACAATGGTGACCCCATAACTTGACTTCTCAAAGTCCTTCAATCAGTCACTATTGTTTTATTATCTGACAAATAGAGAGGCAGAAGTTTCAACTCACTGCCTATTAATTCTCAAATTCCAAATCAGTTTAAAATATAATTGGGGAATAGTTAGCAAAATAATTGAAATATAGCACACCATAAATAATTTAACAATGCTGACACAAATAAGTGTTTTTCTATATCATTCTGGAGCTCTCTGGGGGATCCTATTTCTATTTGAATTTGATATACTATTATACTACTATTTAGAATAATACTTGAATTGGCAGGCTTCTTTTGTTATTCATGTATATATATATATACCTCAAATATTGTGTGTCCAAGTAGTTTCCATTCAGAGTATTTATTCTGGAGATGAGAAATATAGTGGATCATATTGTTCAATGAATAATAATAAGTTATAATTATATAATATATTATGGTAAAATGTTATATTATAATTATGTATTTATATTATGTATGTAATAGTAAAATGAACAATTTAATAGTTTACACACACATATATATGTCACATATATATACATATATGCATATAAATAATATGTGTGTATAGATAGGCATAAATTTTTATTTATTTGATCTAGCATCCAGACATCAATGTATCTATTTATGCCATACTAGAGAGGAATACCTGGACATCACCCCAAATAAAGTGACGAGAGAAGTTTACCAGAGAGAAATATGGAGAAAGGGACTCACACACACCCATACACAGAGAGAGAGAGGAAAAAGAGAGAGAAAGAGAGAGAGAGAGACAGACAGACAGACAGACAGACAGACAGACAGACAGACAGAGACAGAGAGAGACAGAGAGTGTTAACAAGCCCATAAACAGTATAACAGTATAGCATGCCAGGTAGGAATCCCTTTGACTTTGGATGCCTCCTCTCATAGGTATTTGCAGGCTAAAACCAGTTAGCATAGAAATAGCCAGTGATGATGGAATGATATGACAGCTAATTTGATGGGAAATCTTTCAGAACATTCCTAGAGGAAGATGAGCAAAAACTTGAGTGATGAGGTAAGTTTTATAACAATGATTTGTGAAAGATTGGGTCATGGGGTAAGCAAAAAGGGATGCCAGAGAAATGTTAAATGGCCTTTAGATTCCAAAGGTAGGGTGGGGGGAAAGGAGTAATGGTACTGTGAGCAGCAGCTGATTCCACAGGTGTAAGAGCGAGATTGCCAGTCTAGAAGTGGTGAGACCAAATATTGTCCTGCTTTATGACTGATATTGGAGGTAAAGAATGATTGTAACTCTCCCTTGGAAAGAGTCATTTCCTTGGCAAAAATAAAATTGGAAACTGAGTTGGGAACTCAAGCCTCAATTTTATAGCGTATCTCCAGCTGCTAGGGTCTTATTTATTTATTTATTTTTAAAATACTGTTTCTTTTAACATTCTGATTTCATGTAGCAAAAGTACTTCTTTCTATAATATAAAAGTATTTTGCTTTTGAGTCATGAAAAATTGGGAAGAAAATAACAAAACTGATGATATAGAGCAGAAGTCAATTTTTTATATATTTCAAAAATATGGAATGTAAATTTATACATGAATTTGGATGTGAATTTAAATCCTAGACTCAGTAGAAAAGAATGTAGAAAAGGCAATAGGAGAACAGAATGTAAAAGATCTGATTGGCACTGATGTTTTTTTTTTCTTTTCCAGTGCCCAGATAAAAAGGAAATGAATAAGTTTATTGATTTAATTTATTTCCCCCCAAATTATGAGGATTTTTTTCCTTTCCAAGTACCTTCTTTCCATAAAAGAATGCTGAAAAATGTGTTTATATCAAATATTCTTAGTCAAGCAAAAAGATATTCCTTTATTAAGCATGTATAAAAACATGCCTCATTCTGCTTTTTTGAGTCCATTGTCTCTCTATAGATTGGTTCCAGTAGCATCACTGTACCTATGGAATTGACATTGTTCATTATATTGAGTAGTATATTTAAGTCTTTCAAAAATTTTTATCTTTATAATATTATTGCTATTGAATATTATGTGTTCTTCCCTATTGTTTGTTTGCTGGTGAACTCTTATCAGAGATTTGAAAGCAACTTTATTCTTTGTTTCTCTATTAAAAATGTTCTCTTACCTATGCTATTTAGGATTGTTATTTATCTTCTTATTTTAAATTCTTTCTTCAATGGCCCTTTATTGAACAAAATTTTTATTGCATTGTGGTCATTAAAGGACATATTTAACATTACTGAATTGTGTATTGGTCATTTTTTATGCAATAAATTTTATCATTTCTTTAGCGTCATGTACACTCGAGCTTTTTGAAACTTCTATTCTAGTACTTCAGTTCTTTCTTATTTGTTTTTGGCCATCAATCAATCCTAGATTCCACTCTTCCCTTTATTCTCTTTGTTCAATCCTGTTTCTGAGTGTTCAGATTATGTAAAGTTAATTCCCCCTACTATTTCTTTCTTTCCCAGTTATCATCTCTTTTCCAGTTATAAATAGCTAATCTTTACAAAGTCCCTCCTTATTGCTCTATATACATATACACATAAAAATGTGTATTAATATGTAAGTGTATATATGTGTAATTTTCTTGACTTCCAGTTTATATATTCAATTTTCTACTGATCTTTGGATTTTTATTAAGAATGCTTTAGAGGTCCTATTTTTCATTGAATATCCATTTTTCTTCTTTAGAATTATACTCAGTTTTAAATGAGTAAATGATTCTGAGTTGTAACTCTATCTACTATGCATTTTAGAAAATCACATTCCATGCCCTCTATATTTCTTTATAATGGTAGCAGATAAACCTAGGTGACTGTGAGATTATTCCTAATTTCTTTTTATCTTTTTGTTCTAATATATTTGGACACTATTCTTCCATGGTTTCTTAAAATGTGATATCTAGGATCTGAATTTTGTTATAACTTTAAAGTAGTTCAGTGATTCCCAAAATATCTCTCCTTCAAATATTTTCCATATCAATTGTTTTACACATAAGATATTTTATGCTTTCTTCTCTTTTTTTGTTTTAGTTTTTTTGAGTTGTGATAATGACTATCAGTTTAAAAGATAGCAATTTTCTTTGCAACACTGCAGCTTAGCTAAAATTGTTAATTATTTCAAGTAGTTTTTTAGTTGATTCTCTAGGATACCCTAGTTTTGTTTCCTTATTGCCTATTCTAATTTCTTCATTTTTTTTCTTATTGTTATAGAAAACATTTCTGGTACAATATTGAATAATAGTAAAGATAATGGACATGTTTGCTTCACCCTTAATCTTATATCAGGAAGGCTTCTAGTTTATGCCCATTGAAGAAAATGCTCAGTGATTGCTATAAAATATACATAAGAAATTTATCTTTTTGAGGAAAACATCTTCATTCCTAAACTCCTTAGCATTTTCTTATAGGATGAGTATTGCATTTTGTCAAAAGCTTTTTTCTGCATCTATTGAAATAAATGTAATTTTTGTTGTTTTGTTATTGCTATGGTCAATTAAACTCATGGTTTTCCCTACATTAAACCAATCCTACATTCTGGTATAAATTATATCTCATCATAGTATGATTTTTGTGATTCATTGTTGTAATACCCTTGCTAGTATTTTATGTAAACTCTTTGCGTCAGTATTCAATAGAGAAATATTTTTCTTTCTCTGTGTTTACTCTGTTTGGTTTAATTGTCAGTACAATAGAACAAAAATAAAGAAAATAAAAGAAAGTTTAAAAAAGTATGCTTAAATATGTATTCAGACAGTATCAATTCTTTCTCTGGGAATGGATAGAAATTGTCATCCCAAGTTCTTCAGGGGGGACAGAGACAAGATAGCAAAGTGAAGACACAACTCTCTGTGATCTCCCCTGACCTCCCAAATCAATAGCTGATTAAGCCTCTAAACTGATTTTTAAGTCAAAGAACCCACACATATTTGGACTACAACACATTTGCAGAAGGAGTTACCTTGGAAGAGCTTTGGAACAGGTCTGTTTCATATGGGCAGGGGGTCAGGCATTTTGTGGAGCTCAGACAGCAGCACCAGGAGACAGAGCAAGAAGCCAGGCAGGACTCAGTTTGGCAGATTCTAAGCACCTGGGAATATTTGGGGAGGCTTTGTGCCACCCTTCCCTGCTAGCAGGCAGGTCCTTTGGCAGTTCTGCCTTTTGTAAAAGATAGATTGTAACCCACTGCAAAGACCAGACCTAACTCAGAGAGCCCAGCACCAGAAGTCAATCAGCCAAACTGCCACAGGGCAAATTAAAGCAGCTGCCACTCCTCTGCTTTAAACGGACCCCAAGTTTTTAAAAAAAAAAGAATAAAAAACAAAAACAAACTCTCACCATAGACAGCTTTTATGGAGAGAGAGAAGTGCAGACCTTGGATCCTGAGGTTCATAAAGATAAAGCAACTCCAGAGGAAGCCACAAAGGGAGACATGATCTGGTCCCCATTTAACAAGGCTTTCCTGGAATATTGCTTAAATAATCTCAAAAAAGAGTTAGAAGAAAAAAATGGGGAAATGAATTGAGATCATTGCAAGAAGGATATAATGTCTTACAAAAGAGATATGGAAAAGATACCAATTCACTGAAAAACAAAATTGGTGAAATGGAAAAAAAGACATCAATTCAATGAAAAACAAAATTGATGAAATGGAGAAAGACTGCAATGAACAAAAAAATTCAACCAGCCAGTTACAAAAGGAGCTAAAAAAAGTAACTGGAGAAAATAATAATTAAAAATTAGAATTAAATAAATGGAAGTGAATGAATCCATAAGACTTCAAGAATCAATTAAACAAAAATAAAAAAAGGAAAAAAAAATAAAAGAAAATATGAAATATCTGCTAGGAAAAACAACTTACCTGGAAAACAGATCTAGGAGACAAACTAAGGATAATTGGACTTCCTGAAAGCCATGATGAACAAAAGAACCTAGATACTATCTTCCAAGAAATCATGAAAGAAAACTGCCCTGATATTTTAGAATCAGAAGGTAAAATCACCATCAAGAGAATTTACCTATGACCTCTTGAAAGAGACACCAAAATTAAATCCCCAGGGAATATCATGGCTAATTTTCAGGATGATAGCACCAAAAAAAAGATATTTCAAGCAGCTAAAAAGAAACAATTCAAATACCAAGGAACTCTTATTAGAATGACACATCTTGGTGATTCTAATCTTGGAACTTGGATTAGAGCCAAGAATAAGGTATCCAGCTAGAATGAGCATTATCTTCCAGGGAAGAAGATGGACATTTAATGATATAGGTGAATTTCACCTATTTCTATTTCTAGTTTCTAATTTCTATTTCATATTTCTAATGAAAAGACCAGACCTGAACAAAAAATTTGACCTCAAACACAGAACTCGAGATGCATAAAAAAGTAAAAAGGAAAGAACTCTTAAGAACTATATTTCTACTATGGGTATACTTAAAGAATGGGGTTATAATTTGATATTACTTTGATAATATGAAAAAGAAATTAGAGGTGGAAGGGGTATCATACTGGAAAAAGTGGGAAAAGGAGGTAAAATAAGGTTAAAAAGAGGAGGTAAAAATAAGGTAAAATCTCACAAAGAGGCAAAGAAAACTTAATATAATTGAAGAAAAGAAGGGAGGGGAATGAGCATTGTGTGAATCTTACTCTCATCAGATTGAGTTCTAAAAGAGTATATCAGACACATTCGGATTCACAGAGAAAGTTGTCTCTTCATATAGGGAAGTGGGAAGAAAAGAAGGAAAAATAAAGGGAAAGACTAATAGAAGGGAAAAGAGAAGAATTAGTGGAAAGGTGAAAAAAAAAGGAGGAGGGACTCTAAAGGAGGGAGGACTGTTTGAGGGAGGTGATCATCAAAAGCAAAATGTGTGGGAGAGGGAAGGGAAAAAGGGGAAAGGAAAGAGAAAAACATAACTTTGGGTAAATAAGATGGCAGGAAATAGAGAATTAGTTATTTTAACTGTGAATGTGAATGGGATGAACTCTCCCATAAAATGGAAGCAGATAGCAGACTGGATTAAAAGCCAGAATCCAACAATATGTTGTTTACAAGAAACACATCTAAAGCACAGAGATACATACAGAGTGAAGGTAAAGGACTGGAGCAGAATTTATTATGCTTCAGGTGAATAAAAAAAAAAAACCCAAAACAGGGGTAGCAATCCTCATCTCAGATCAAATAAAAGCAAAGATAGATGTAATTAAAAGAGATAAGGAAGGAAACTATATTTTACTAAAGGGTGCCATAGATAATGAAGCAATATCAATACTAAACATATAGGCATCAAGCCGTATAGCATCCAAATTCCTAGAGGAAAAGTTAAGAGAGATCCCAGAGGAAATAAACAGCAAAATTATACTAGTGGGAGATCTCAAGCTTGCTCTCTCAGAATTAGATAAATCAAATGACAAAATAAATAAGAAAGAAGTTAGGGATGTAAACAAAATATCAGAAAAGTTAGGTATGATAGATCATTGGAGAAAATTGAATGGAGACAGAAGGGAGTTTACTTTTTTCTCTGCGGTTCATGAAACTTCTACAAAAATTGACCATGTGTTAGGGCATAAAAACCACCAAATCAAATGCAGAAAGGCAGAAATAGTAAATTTTTTTTCATACCATGATGCAATAAAAATCACATTGGAATATAAGGCCAGGAGAAAATAAACCAAAAGTTAATTGGAAATTAAATAATCTTAAATTCTAAAGAATGAATGGGTGAAAAAACAAATCATAGATACAATCAATAATTCCTTCCAAGAAAATGACAATAATAAGCAACATACCAAAATTTGTGGGATACGGCCAAAGCAGTAATAAGGGGTAATTTCATATCTCTAGATGCTTACTTGCATACAATAGAGAAAGAGAAATCAATGAATTGGGTTTACAATTAAAAAAGCTAGAAAAAGGGCAAATAAAAACCTCTCAATTAAATAAAAAATTGGAAATTCTGAAAATGAAAGGGGAGATTAATAAAGTTGAAAACAAGAAAACTATTGAATTAATAAATAAAACTAAGAGTTGATTTTATGAAATAAAAAACAAAATAGATAAACCTTTAGTTAATTTAATTAGAAAAAGGAAATAGGAAAATCAAATTTTTAGTCTCAAAAATGAAAGGGAGAACTTTCCACCAATGAAGAGGAAATTAGAGCAATAATTAGGAGTTACTTTGCCCAACTTTATACCAATAAATTTTATAACTAAATGAAATGGAGGAATATCTACAAAAATATAGATTGCCCAGATTAACATAAGAAGAAATAAATTATTTAGATAGCCCCATTTTAGAGAAAGAAACAGAACAAGCTATTAATCAATTCCTTAAGAAAAAAATCTCCAAAAAAAAAAAAGAAAGAAAAAAATCTCCAGGGTCAGATGGATTTACCTGTGAATTTACCAAACATTCAAAGAACAAGTAATTCCAATATTATATAAACTATTTGAAAAAATAGGGAAAGAAGGTATACTACCAAATTCCTTCTATGTTACAGATATGGTGCTGATAGCTAAACCAGGTAGGGTGAAAACAGAGAAAGAAAACTATAGACCAATTTCCCTAATGATTATTGATGCAAAAATCTTCAATAAGATAGCAATGAAATTACAGAAAGTCATCCCCAGCCTAACACACTATGACCAAGTAGGATTTATACCAGAAATGCAGGGTTGGTTCAATATTAGGAAAACTATCAGTATAATCAATTATATTAATAACCAAAATAGCAAAAATCATATGATTATCTCAACATATGCAGAAAAAGCATTTGATAAAATCCAACACCCATTACTATTAAAACACTAGAGAATATAGGAATAAATGGGATTTTCCTTAAAATGATCAGTACCATCTATTTAAAATCATCAGCAAATATCATATGTCATGGAGACAAACTAGACCCATTCCCAATAAGATCAGGAGTGAAACAAGACTGCCCACTGTCACCATTACTATTTAATATTGTATTTAAAATGTTAGCTTTGGCAATAAGAGAAGAAAAAGAGATAAAAGGAATTAGAGTAGGTAATGAGGAAACCAAATTATCACTCTTTGCAGATGATATGATGGTATACTTAGATTACCCTAGAGACTCAACTAAAAAACTACTAGAAACAATTCACAACTTTAGCAAAGTTGCAGGATACAAAATAAATCCACATAAATCATCAGCATTTTTATATATTACTAACAAAGTTCAGCAGCAAGAGATACAAAAAGAAATTCCATTCAAAATAACTGTCAATAGTATAAAATATTTGGGAACCTATCTGCCAAGGAAAAGTCAGGAAGTACAGGAACTAAACTACAAAACACTCTCCACACAAATAAAATCAGATCTAATCAGTTGGAAAAATATCAAATGCTCATGGGTAGGTCAAGGGAATGTAATAAAAATGACAATACTACCCAAAGTAATTTATTTATTTAGTGCCATACCAATCAAACCCCCAAGAAATTATTTTACAGATCTAGAAAAAATATAGTAGCGAAGTTCATCTGGAAGAACAAAAGATCAAGAATTTCAAGGGAATTAATGAAAAAAAAATGCTGATGAAGGTGGCCTTGCTGTACCAGATCTAAAACTATATTATAATGCAGTGGTCATCAAAATCATTTGGCACTGGCTAAGAAATAGAGTAGTCAATTAATGGAATAGGATAGGATCCCAGGACAAACTAGGAAATAACTATAGCAATCCAGTCTTTGATAAACCCAAAGACCCCAGCTTCTGTGATAGGAAGTCACTATTTGACAAAAAACTGCTTGGGGAATTGGAAATTAGTATGCCAGAAATTAAGGCTTGACCCACACCAAACTCTGCATACCAAGATAAGATCTAAATGGGTTCATGATTTAGACATAAAGAGTGAAATTATAAACAAATTAGAGGAACATAGAATACTTTACCTCTGAGACCTGTGGATGAGGAAGTTATTTGTGTCCAAAGAAGAACTGGAACTCTTAATTGAACACCAGATATATAATTTTGATTATATTAAGTTAAAAAGTTTTTGTACAAACTAAACTAAAGCAAACAAGATTAGGAGGGAAGTACTAAATTGGGAGATCATCTTTACATTTAAGAGTTCTGACAAAGGCCTCATTTCTAAAATATATAGAGAATTGACTCATATCTGTAGGAATTCAAAGCACTCTCCAATCAATAAATGGTCAAATTTGAACAGACAATTTTCAGATGATGAAATTAAAACTATTTCCAGTCATATGAAAAGATGCTCCAAATCACTATTGATCAGAGAAATGCAAATTAAGAGAACTCTGAGATACTAGTATACACCTGTCAGATTGGTGTATAAGATGACAGGAAAAGATAATGACGAATGTTGGAGGGGATGTGGGAAGACAGGGACGCTTATACTTTGTTGTTGGAACTGTGAACGGTCCAACCATTCTGGAGAGTAATTTGGAACTATGCCCCAAAAGTTATCAAACTGTGTATACCCTTTGGCCCAGCAGTGTTTCTATTGGGCTTATATCCCAAAGAGATCTTAAAGGAAGGAAAGGCACCCACATGTGCGAAAATGTTTGTGGCAGCCCTTTTTGTAGTGGCTAGAAACTGGAAACTGATTGGATGCTCATAAATTGGAGATAGAATAAACTATGATTTATGAATGTCATGGTATATTATTGTTATGTAAGAAACGACCAGCAGGATGATTTCAGAGAGGCCTGGAGAGAGTTGCATGAACTGATGCTGAGTGAAATGAGCAGAATCAGGAGATCAATATACATGGCAACAACAAGACTAGGATGATCAGTTCTGATGGACATGGTTCTCTTCAACAATGAAATGTTTCAAACTAGTTCCAGTTGTTCAGTGATGAAGAAAGCCATATGCACCC
>JAJPUD010008465.1:67071-77431 GCA_023553655.1 Myrmecobius fasciatus | reverse complement strand
GCCATCTGGGGGGGGGGGAGGAGGGAAAAATTTGTAGCAGAATACTCTGCAAGGATCAATGATGAAAAACTCATGCATATATTTTGCAAATAAAAAGTTTTAATTAAAAAAAAAGTTCTTCAGAATTGTCTTGGATCTTTGTATTGCTCAGAAGAGCTAAGTCCCAGCTGATTAACTTACAATATTGCTGATACTTTTTACATAGCAAATTTCATTTTGCATCAGCTCATGTAAATTGTTCCAGGTTTTTCTGCAAATATCCTGCTCATCATTTCTTACAATTATATTCCATTATAATTACAAATCAAAATTTATTTAGCCATTCCCCAATCGAGGTGGATCCCCTCAATTTCCAATTCTTTGCCCCAGAAAAGATCTGGTATAAATATTTGGGATACAGACCTCATAGTGGCCCACTCATTTTTTTAGGATTAGATTAGTTTATATCCAATTAATTTTAATCTATGTCTTTGCAGCTGTTCATTGAATGTAATTTTTATTCCATTATGGTCTAAGAAAGATGTATTTGGTGCATTTATTTTCTGCATTTTGTTACAAGATTTTTGTTCTCTAGTTCATGTTCAATAAAAGTGTCAGTGTTAATACTACTGAAAAAAGGTATGTTTCTATTTTCATTTAATTTTCCTTTCAAAATTCTATCATATCTACCATTCTTAAAATTTTATTTATTTCCCTAATTTTTGGTTTATTTGTTTTTTATTAGATTTATGTAGTTTTGAGAGAAGAAAGTTTTATTGTTTATTTACTTTTATAACTCATTAAACTTTTCCTTTAAGAACTTGGATTTTTGCTATTTGTTGCATATATACACACACACATTAATATTATAGCTTTTAGAAAAATGTAGTTTCCTTCTAATCTCTTTTAATCAGTTTTGTCTGAGATCATGGTTTCCATTTCTGCTTTTTTTTTTTTAACTTCAGCTGAAGTAAGTCTCTTACCTATATTCTCTGTCTGTTTCTGTTTTAAACATATTCCTTATATGCACTATATTTTCAGATTCTGGTTTTTTTAATTCACTATGCAATCTGTTTCCATTTTATAGGAAAATTTATTTATTTTACTATGTTATGATTACTAACAGTGTGTTTCTCCCCACCTTTATCCCCATTTATTTTTCTTTGTTTTCTTTTCCTATATCCCTCCTGAAAAGCTACTTGATTCTAACTCCTTTCCAAAGCCACTTTCTCTTCTATCAGCCTTCCTACTCTTAGTCATATCTTCCTCCTTATTTCCCTGTAAGATAATATAAATTTCCTTTTATAACTGAAGTTTTTCTTATTCCCTCTTTGAGTCAATTCTGATAAGCTAAAGTTCAAGCATTGCTTACCTTTTCATATTCCCTTCTATTATATAAGAACTTTTGTGCCTATTTTCTGTTAGATAGTTAATCCCATTCTTTTTCTCCCTTCCCTCTTCTCTCAATGTATCCCTATCTCTCACACCTAATTTAAAAAAAATATCCCATCATGGTCAACTAATATCCACATCATCTGTCTTTTTATACTCCTTCTTACTGCCTTAATAATGAGGAAGTTCTTAGGAGTTACAAAATCATCTTCCTGTGTTAAAATCTAAATAGCTTAATCTTATTGAATCTCTTATGATTTCTCTTATCTGTTTGCCATTTTATGTTTCCTTTGAATATTATATTTGAAATTCATATTTCCTGTTCAGTTCTAAGTTTTCTTCCAATCAGAAATGCTTAAAAGTTTTCTATTCCATTAAATATCAATTTTTCCCCTGAAGGATTATGTTCAGTTTCACTGAAGATCTTATTTTTGATTGTAATCTTAGTTCTTTTGCTCTCTGGAATAATTTATTCCAAATCCTTTAAGATAGAAACTGCTAAATCTTGTTGTGTTCTTGGTTATTTGAATATTTGAATTGTTTCTTTTGCTTGCAGTATTTTCTTCTTCACCTGGGAACTCTAAAATTTGAGTATAATATTCCTAGGAGTTTTCATTTTGGGATCGCTTTCAGGAGATTATCAATGAGTTCTATTTTGTCCTCTGGTTATGTTTCATAGTAATGTCCCATAAAAATTTCTTAAAATATGAGGTTCATTTTTTTAATTGAACATAGCTTTTAAATAGTCCAACAATTCTTTAATTTATCTCTTCTCATTCTGTTTTGCAGTTAGGTTTTTATTTTTTCGAATGAGATATTTCACATTTTTGGCATCTTTTAATTTTTTAAAATCTTGTTTTATTATCTCTTGATGTTTCATGAAGCCATTAATTTGCCCAAGTCTAATTTTTAAGGACTTATTTTCTTCAATGAGCTTTGCTACTTTTGATACTACCTTTCTTATTTGGCCAATACTATTTAAGTTGTTTTCTTCATTCAATTTTGGTACCTCTTTTAATCATTTTTGTGCTCTTTTTTCAAGCTGTTAACTCTTTTTTTATTATTAATACTTTTTATTTGCAAAACATATGTATGGGTAATTACTAAACATTAACCCTTACAAAGCTTTCTGTTACAAATTTTCCCCCCTACTCCCCACCCCTCCCCTAGATAGCAGGATATCCACTACATGATAATTATGTTAGAATACTTAAGTCGAATATATGTATAGTTATTGCCACACATTACTTTTCTGTTCAGGAGAAATCATATCTATAAGAGAGAATAATCCGATAAAGGAAATACAATGCAAGCAAACATCAATAGAGAACATGAAAATGTTATGTTGTGGTCCACATTTCACATCCCTCACTCTGAGTGTATATGGCCTTCTTCACTGCACAATTGTAATTGGTTTGAAGCATTTCATTGTTGAAGAGAGTCATGTCCATTAGAACTGATCCTCATATAGTACTGTTGTTGCCGTGTACAACGATCTCCCGGTTCTGCTCATCTCACTCAGCATCAGTTCATGCAAGTCTCTCCAGGCCTCTCTGAAATCGTCCTGTTGGTCGTTTCTTACAGAGCAATAATATTCCATAACATTCATATACCATAATTTATTCAGCCACTCTCCAATTGATGGGCATCTACTCAGTTTCCAGTTTCTAGCCACCACAAAAAGAGCTGCCACAAACATTCTTGCACATGTGGGGCCCTTTCCTTCTTTTATGATTTCTTTGGGATATAAGCCCAATAGAAACACTGCTGGGTCAAAGGGCATGCACAGTTTGATAACTATTTGAGCATAGCTCCAAATTGCTCTCCAGAATGGTTGGATCCGTTCACAGTTCCATCAACAATGTATCAGTGTCCCAGTTTTCCCACATCCCCTCCAACATTCATTGTTATCTTTTCCTGTCATTTTAGCCAATCTGACAGGTGTGTAGTGGTACCTCAGAGTTGTCTTAATTTGAATTTCTCTGATCAATAGTGATTTGGAGCACCTTTTCATATGATTATAAATAGTTTTAATTTCATCATCTGAAAATTGTCTGTTCATATCCTTTGACCATTTATCAATTGGAGAATGGCTTGAATTTTTATAAATGTGAGACAATTCTCTACATATCTTAGAGATGAGACCTTTATCAGAGCTGTTAACTCTTTTAAAAATGATTTTCTTGCATCATTTCATTTCTTTTCCCATTTTCCTCATCTCTCTTGTTTGATTTTTTAAATCCTTTTGAGTCACTTTGTATATAGCCATTTTGACACTGTTGTTCTTTTCTGGGTTTGTATTTTGATTTGCCTGTCATAATAATTTTCATAGTTATATTCTTCTTTTCCATGGTTTGTTCACTTTTCCACTTTATTTTTTGACCTCTAATTTTATGCTAAATTGGGCTCTGGTCCTGCACTGAAGAAGTCCCTGTTCCTAGCTTTAGGTTTTTTGTTCTTCTCTTTTCACAGCTAGTTCTGAAGGTTTATAAGTTTCAATTTTTCTATGATCATGGTAAAAACTAAGAAGAGGTGCAGTTATTATTTTCCTGACCTATCCCATGGTCTGTGAACAAAATCAAGTACTTTTTCCTTCCATGGAACTATAACTAAAGTCCTCACTGTCTTGTGGCTATAAGCCTACAACTGGCATGCCAGGGTAGTGCTGGCTAGCACAGCTGGCTTGTCAGGCATGTCGTGCTGCTGGCTTTCCAGAGCACAGGCTTCTACTGGCTTCCTGAGGCATGGTTTGCTGTTGCGTGCTTGGGTGCTGCTGATTTGTCAGAGAATTACCAACTTACTTGGTGCATCTTGCTTCTGGCCTGCACTGCACTCTCAGCTGAGTATGATGAATCTTTCCGTCAACCTTCTAAATTGTCTTGGACTGGAAAATTGTTTCACCTTGTAGTTTTGTTAGCTCTGTTGCTCCAGAGTTTGTTTTGATGATCTTTTACAAATTATTTGTAGGGGAATTTTAAAGAGCTCAGATGAGCTGAGCATATATATACCTGAGTGTGTGTGTGTGTGTGTGTGTGTGTGTGTGTGTGTATGTGTGTGTGTGTGTGTGTGTGTGTGTATAAGAAACACACAAAGTAGATGCATTACTAGCTGGGGTGGACCAGAAAGGGTCTTCATGAGATGAGGAGAGAACAAATTCCATGCCCAAGGAATAAGCAGTCCAAAAGTTCAAAGATAGAAGAGGAAAGTTTAAAAAATACACTTCAAGTAATCCAAAAGACAGTGATAGAAGAAGGGGGTTCAGGAAAGAGGTTTGAGCTGGAGATATAGTTCCTGAAATCTGCATAGAGATAAAAATTGAATCCATGGGAAATGATGAAATGTCCAAATGAGTGAGTATAGAAGAAGAAATCCATACTTAGTGAGGCTGAATGAAATTTAGCATTGTACCCACTAGAAAGTTTTATCTCACAATTTCTAGCAGGACATTCTTTGTCAACAAGCTTGAAAGAGGAAAGGAAGACCATTTAACCTTAACCTTCTAGGATCCTTTCACCAATATAAATGATATAAATGGATATTTATGTTTATGTATATTCTGAGAATATTAAAATTTGAGCATATTTGTTATATTTTTCAAATTTAATCCTTTCTTCATTTACTTTGGGGAAAATGGGAAAACACTTTGGTTAAATTATGGGATAAATTGAGATAAATTTGAGTATGCAAGCAATTGAATCAGTCCATTAATATGATCTTAGGAATACACAAGATGGATAATAAATATGAATAAGGTTTAGGGATAGAGTTGATTAGGAAAACTTTACAGTGTTACAAATCCCAGGAATCGTACTGAAGTATGACAATGTCCAATATGCCTGACCCTATTTTCAAACTCTGAGATAAAAAATTATCACTCAGATTCCCTTCTTGATCTACACTTAGACTTTGGCTCTGAGAAGATTGGGACTCAGCCTATTACTAGGTAGAGAGCCATGGGAATATAAGTACCATATGAGCTCTTGGTTCCATCAAAGACTAGCTAGTATGACATATATATATATATATATATACATATATGTATATACATATGCTAACAGTTACAGTAAAGACCTTATTCCCTTCTTTATAACAAAGCTCATTGCTTTACTGACCACTCAAACTATGCCTTCTCCTTGCGAATATAAGCAGATGTCAATTATTTTCAATGATTTTCATGAAAGAAATGGAATATAAGACACCATTGAAGATTTGTCTGAACATGAAAGAAGGAAGGTTATTTTAGTGAAAAAGAAATTCAAAAGATTAATGAACCATGTGATACATTGATAACTGAAATTAAAATAAAACAAACAACAACAGCAGTGACTAAAAAAAAGTCTTTAACTCCCTAGATGAGTCCTCTATGGAATATTTATAGTGAAACATGAATGAAAATCACACAGGATGTGGTATGTAGGAGTATCCATCTGTGTTGTTGAAAAAAAATCTACATTAAACTTAGGATAGCCCTAAGTTATCAATGTAAATGATCAACAGAAAAATAAGTAAAAGTAAAAACAAAACTCTCAGATATTCCTCAAGTTCACTTTATAAGTGTAAAGATATAATAAAAGAAAATATGAAATAAAATATTTAATCAGGTTATTTCCATTTCTCCCTAGATAGAAGAAGTAATCTAGAATTCTGAAATAATAGGATATTATGTAAAGCTGTGTTGTGGAGCATCATGCTATGAATGAAATAGATGTGTATATTCAAATTTTTTTTTCATTCTACATTATGCACCATCTTTTCCTCCTTTATTTCACTAGCTCATGACAAGGTGGATAAGGACAATTCCTAAATTATATGTTTGACCCTATCCTACTTCATCTTCTCTAGCAGATTGTTCCCACAATAATCCTCCATCCCAATCCTCAGTCGAATGCTATCTATTGACTCCATTTGTGATGCTTACAAAATGGTAAATTAACCTGATATCCTTTCAAATTATCAACTTATATTTCTCCTACCAAACTAGTGGCAAAATTCTGGCCAATGAGAGTGCTCAGCCTGCATTTTATTTTCTCTGTCCTCTCTACTGCTCACAGTCATCTTCCAGGTAAAATCTTTTATGATGCCCTCAGCTGCTAGTGCTTCCTATATCTAAAATTACCCTGTAGTTACTGCATATATGTATATTTGTATGCATATACTTACACATATTTGTAGACACATGCATAAATCCACAGATCATTTATTATATAATTGCTGTGTGTTGTGTTACATGTTATGCTATGCGATAAATGTTAGGGATTTTGAAAGTCTTCCATTCTAATGAGGGAAGACAAAATATACAGAAACAAGGAAGAGGAAAGAATGGTATCTTCACAGAAGCAATGTGACAGGCAAGGAGGAGAGGATTCTAGTATATGAAAATATATGTAAGTAAGATAAAGCACAACTGGAGTCTCTCTATAAATGGTAGTTAAATGAGAGTCCCCAATCTGGAGAGGAGGGCTCAGGTTATAACTTTCTCACTGTAGCAATTCAGCAACTGAGGAGGAGTAAGGTTCTTGAAATTGGGTCCAGATGTTAGAAACAACAGGTGTATATGTGATTTCCCTAGACAGAATATAAGCTTCTTTAGGACAGATTCTATTTAATTTTTGTCTTTCTGTTTTTTTTTTTTTTGTGTGTGCCTTACACATAGCTGGGATTTAATAGATACTTGTTGACTGATTGATTAAATATTTAATTATATTAGAGGTGACATTCTGTAGTGGAAAGAGAACCAGATTTGCCATCTTGGGTCCTTTTCAAATTCCATCCCTACTTTTTGCTACAAGCTACAACTAACTGACATTTCTATAATGCTTAAAAATGTGTAAAACATTTTGCATATATTATCTTTACTTGTACTATCTTCAATGAATCATTTCTGTCTGTGGGCTTTGATTTCTCGTTAACAACTGAGATTCTTTGATTTGATGTTTTTTTTCCTAAGGTCCCTTGAAGCTCTAAGTCCAATGATCTAGGCTTTATAAGTCATCATCCAACTTTAGTTCAGCATACCTATTTTAGAGTGGTCCTATACACACTGGGAATTTCTGGTAACTATGTTATGGGGGATAATGAAAATGGCAGGAACAACTCATAGTAAAACTCCATATTCTTCTCTAGCTAATATTGTTTCTAATGTAAATCCTTCTCTTTTCTCTATGCTTTTCCATAGTGCTACATACTTATATATATGAAAATGTATCATTAATGTTCAGCCTATACATTCCTTACCAGAACTTTAGAACTAATAATCTTAATTTTTTCAAATCTAACTACATCCTAACATTGTTGAACAGTAATAATAAATCACTATATATAGCTTTATAGTTTGCAAAATACTTTCTTCAAAAAAAAACATAGGATGGTAGGTTTTAAACACACACATACAGAGACAGAGAGACAAAAACAGAGATAGAGACAGAGACAGAGAGCCATTGAAAAAGAGAGAGAGACAAAACCAAAGATAGTTATTGAGAGAGAAATAGAAATAGAGAGAGTATTAAGAGAGACACAGAGACACAGAGACATGTGGATAGAGAGTCATTGTCCCCATTAATAAATGAAGTAACTTACAGAGCTAATATGTAGTACTGCTGAGACAAAATTGATATCTTTAGATGCCAGATTCACTGTTCTTTCCATTGCATTAGACCACAAATAAGATGTCATAGAATAATTGGTTAACAGGAATAATGGGGTGGTTCTGATACCTTAATCATAAAATCTTTTGTTGCTATAACAAACACAACAGAAGAATTGGTTCCTGGTATTGTTTTTATCTAAGTTCAGTGAAGTTATAGATATCCGGGATTTAGGCAATACAAGATAGTTAATGTGTAAAATGGTTGCCTTTGACCACAAAAGTTAAAACTAGGAACAGGAGGTAGAAGTTGAAAAGAAGTAAATTTAAGTTTGAAAGGAAGCTATACTTCATATGAATCAGAAGTGATTCACGTCTTGGGAAGCAGAATGTTCTCCTTTAATAAAAATTGTCAAAAAGAGACAGGATATCAACTTGATAGAAACATAAAATCAGATTACTGCATAACTATGAACTATATTAGATATTCTTTGAAATTGTCTCCAATGAATGATATTTTCATTCTGAGATACAATAGTTTAACAAAAATTATTTCATAAAATGAATTGGACTATTTCTCTAGTATTAAATTTGTTATGTTGAGTTTTACATGATTCTGAGGACTATAGCATACCATTCTCCACTATATCCTGAAAACTATTCAAACTTATGTTCATTGCTTCCATCTCATCCACTCATCTCATTCTCTGCCATCCCCTTTTCCCTATTTCTTCAATCTTTCCCAACATTATAGTCTTTTCTAGTGAGTCCAATCTTCTCACTATTTGGTCAAAGTACTTAAGATTTAGCCTTAGTACCTGATTTTTCAGTGAACAATTTTTTATATATATATTTTTTTAATTTTATTTGCATAACATATGTGTGGGTAATTCTTCAACAATAACCCTTATATAGCTTTCCATTACAAATTTTTCCCCCAACTCCCCACCCCTCCCTTAGATGGCAGGATATCCACTACATGTTAATTATGTTAAAATATTGGCAAATCGAATATATGTATACATATTTCCAAACTTGTAATTGTTGTGCAAGAAAAATCTTGTCTACACAAACGATATATCAGATAAAGGAAACACAATGTAAGCAAACATCAATCAAGGAGTATGAGAATGTTATGTTGTGGTCCACATTTCACATCCCTCTCTCTGGGTGTATATGGCTTTCTTCAGTGAACAATTGGAGGTGGTTTGAAACATTTCATTGTTGAAGAGAGCCATGTCCATCAGAATTGATCGTCATATGGTACTGTTGTTGCCGTGTATAATGATCTCCTGGTTCTGCTCACTTCATTCATCATCAGTTCATGTAAGTCTCTCCAGGCCTCTCTGAAATCATCTTGCTGGTCATTTCTTACAGAACAATAATATTCCACAATATTCATATACCATAATTTATTCAGCCATTCTCCAATTGAAGGGAATCTATTCAATTGCCAGTTTCTAGCCACTACAAAACGGGCTGCCACAAACATTCTTGCACATGTGGGGCCTTTTCCTTCCTTTATGATTTCTTTGGGATATAAGCCCAATAGAAATGCTGCTGGGTCAAAGGATATGCACAGTTTGATAACTTTTTGAGCATAGCTCCAAATTGTTCTCCAGAATGGCTGTATCCGTTCACAGCTCCACCAACAATGCATCAGTGTCCCAGCCCTCCCACATCCCCTCCAACATTCATCATTAACTTTTCCTGTCATTTTAGCCAATCTGACAGGTGTGAAGTGGTATCTCAGGGTTGTCTTGATTTGCATTTCTCTGATCAATAGTGATTTGGAGCACCTTTTCATATGACTATAGATAGTTTTAATTTCATCCTCTGAAAATTGTCTGTTCATATCCTTTGACCATTTATTGATTGGAGAATGGCTTGAATTTTTATAAATATGAGACAATTCTCTATATATTTTAGAGATGAGACCTTTATCAGAACCCTTAAATGTAAAGATGATTTCCCAATTTATTGCTTCCCTCCTAATCTTGTCTGTATTGATTTTGTTTGTACAAAAACTTTTTAACTTAATATAGTCAAAGTTATCTATCTGGTTTTCAATTAAGAGTTCCAGTTCTTCTTTGGACATAAATTTATTCCATCTCCATAGGTCTGAGAGGTAAACTATATTACATTCCTCTAATTTACTTATAGTATCACTCTTTATATCCAGATCATGAACCCATTTAGATCTTATCTTGGTATGTGGTGTTAGATGTGGGTCAAGCCCTAATTTCTTCCACACTAGTTTCCAGTTTTCCCAGCAGTTTTTGTCAAATAGTGAATACTTATCCCAAAAGCTGGGGTCTTTGGGTTTATCAAAAACCAAATTGCTATAGTTATTGCCTAGTTTGTCTTGTGATTCTATCCTATTCCACTGATCGACTACTCTATTTC
>JAJPUD010008465.1:50795-62071 GCA_023553655.1 Myrmecobius fasciatus | reverse complement strand
GTGGAAGCTGACAGATCCTGTGTAATTCTAATGACAGTTCCTCGGTATTTGAACTGTTTCTTTCTAGCTGCTTGCAATATCTTTTCCTTGGTGCGATAGTCCTGAAATTTGGCCACGATATTCCTTGGGGTTTTAATTTTGGGGTCTCTTTCTGGAGGTGATCGGTGAATTCTTTCAATGCCAATTTTGCCTTCTGATTCTAAAACATCAGGGCAATTCTCTTTCATGATTTCCTGGAAGATAGCATCCAGGTTCTTTTTTTCATCGTGGCTTTCAGGGAGTCCGATAATCCTTAAATTGTCTCTCCTGGATCTGTTTTCCAAGTCAGTTGTTTTTCCTAGGAGATATTTCATATTTTCTTCTATTTTTTCATTTTTTTGTTTTTGTTTAACTGATTCTTGAAGTCTTATTGAGTCATTTACTTCTATTTGTTCAATTTTAATTTTTAAAGTATTATTTCCTTCAGTTATCTTTTTTAGCTCCTTTTGTAGCTGGCCAATTGAATTTCTTGATTCAATGCATTCTTTTTCCATTTTGCCAGTTTTATTTTTCAGTGAATTGTTGTCTTTTTCCAATTCACCAATTTTGTTTTTCAGTGAATTGTTGTCTTTTTCCAATTCACCAATTTTGTTTTTCAGTGAATTGTTGTATTTTTCCAATTCACCAATTTTGTTTTTCAGTGAATTGTTGTCTTTTTCCAATTCACCAATTTTGTTTTTCAGTTCACCATTTTTATTTTCCAGTGAATTGGTGATTTTTTCCAATTCACCAATTTTGTTTTTCAGTGAACTGTTTTCTTTTTCCAATTCACCAGTCCTATTTTCCAGTTTTTGATATTTCTGTTGCCCTGATCTCAATTTATTTCCCCATTCTTCTTCTAGCTCTCTTTTGAGATTCTTAATGCAATCATCCAGGTAAGCCTTCTGAAAGGGAGACCAACTTAAGTCTACCTTTGTGGCTTCCTCTGGGATTGTTTTCATAATGTCAGGATCTGGGGACTGTTCTATTTTTTCTCCGTAAAAGCTTTCTATGGTGAGAGCTCTCTTCTGCTTCTTGCTCATGATTTAAAGTTGGGATATTGGTCAAAAGCAGAGAAAACTGCAACAATTTGTATTTGCCCTGGGGCAGTTTGCGGAGTTGACTTCTGGTCTGAGGCTGTTCGGGCTAGATTTGCACTAGGACCACGTTTTCAGCTGCTCTCGATCCACCCTTTTCCAAAGGCAGATCTGCCAAAGCACCTGCCCGCAAGCAGAGCAAAGTGGCCCAGGTGTCTCCCAGGGGCTTCCTGGGTGCCCAAAATCTGCCCCTCTATTGAAGCCCTGACTTCCGCCCCGGCTGGAGTCTGATCATGACCAGTGGCCAATTTCCCCTGAGGCTAACCTTCTCTGGAGTTTTTTCAAGGTAGATCTTTGATAGAAGTGCATTGTAGTCCAAATGCTTGGCGGGGCCCTCACTCAAAAACCAGTTGGAAGGCTCACTTTGTCTGGGTTTGAGGGAACATCCCAGGAGTTTACAGAGAAAGCTGTCTGCAGTTTGCCATCTTGGCTCCGCCCCTTCAGTGAACAATTTGAATCAATTTCTTTAGTATCAACTGATTTAATATCCTTGCTATCCATGAAACTCTTAAAAATCTTCTCCAACATCACAATTTGAAAGTGTTGATTCTGTAGTGTTCAGCTTTCCTTATAGTCCAACACTCAGAGTCTTACAATGATGCTGAAAAAAATAGCTTTGACTAAAAGGCTTTTGTCAGCAAGGTGAAGTCACCACTTTTTAGTATGCTATCTGGATTTGTCACACACTACTCTAGTACATTATCTCATTTCATCCTTGTAGCATCACTGGAGTATGTTACAGGATAGATATGATTATATTTTCTTTACAGATGGAAATCACCTCCAAGAAACTCAAAGCAAATTAGAGTATGGAGAAAGGAGTGATCTTTCCTAGGTCAGTATTATAGTGGATGAATCTCATTTATGATTCTGGCCTTGTAAGAGGTATCATGTCACAAGAAAGCCATAATTAACACCTCTTGTATTTGTTTTCACCATAGTAACTGTTTGAATATTGTCTAAAACAGAAAAGTCTAATTTCTAAGCTGAGATTTAATATGGATATCTTTTGCTACCTTCTTCCATCTTTCCACTTGTGAAATGAGGTAATAACAGCTATCACCAAACCTACTTGTAGTAAGTCATTAAACCAGTGCATAAAGTTCTTTAAGATGAATAGTTTAATTTAGTTTGTGTCCATCACACTAAATCATTCAATTATTTAGCTAAGATGCAGATAATTCAGGTAGGTTTAATACTATCCATTGTGTCTACAATGTACTCTTGTAAGCAAATCAAATTGATCCTAATTGTCAGGGAGGACAGGGAATTAATCTTTAAAAAGGTGCAGTTCTTAGAAGCAGATTTGTATTCATTTTCCCAACCTCAACTCATTCTCTAAAATGACATGCTTTCTGAGTGTGTCTTATTTATCTCTGTATCCCTCACAATGCTTACCATAGGCCTTTGTACATCATAGCTGCTCAATAAACATCTGTCAAAATGAATTAAAGCACTTTATGTAAGCATTTTATTTCTTAGCTTTTTCTGATATGCTAATCCAAGGGTTCAAGAGATCTAACTTATGTTCAAAATAAATAATAATTTATATTTATTTATCCTTTTTGAAGCCTGACTTTTCTTCATGTGGCTTCAAGGTATATAGGTGACCGTAGTTTCTTAAAGGTAAGGTTAATGGATCACAAGCTCTGGCATGTCTTATAGCATTAGAAAAGCTTCAAAAAGGGGTCTGGAAATTGAAGTATAAATGTCATATGAGTTCCAATTTAGTTAAGGTATTAAGATTCATCACAAAAATTATTATTATTATTTTGTTCACAATAATTCCTGGAACTTTCTCTAATTACGTGGATAACTTCTGATCTCTTGAGAATACCTTAATGTTTTAACTGCCAGTCACAAAGCATTCAGAGGCTCAGACCTGTCACTGTTGACACCACAGTCCATCAATATAGAAATTATTTGGAATATACTACACTGATAAAATCACAGACCCTTGAAGTAGTCATTTATAATGAATGATCTTTATGCTGGTGGACTGTTTAGAATTTTCCTTTTAAGTATTTCTTTTCCTTCCCCTCCAGGAGGAGTTAAGACAGGATGACTTTCATTGTGTGGGGTCTTCTGCATAATAAACAATAGTTAATTGTAAAGAAAAAAAATCAGTAACACAGAAACCAAAAGAATGCATGCCTTAGGGCTGGTGTGTGTTGTATGGTTCTTTAAACTTTGACTGCTGTAATTCATTTCAAAGGGTCAGATTTATGGTTTCTCTGATCCTTCTTATGAAGGCTGTAAGGGTATTCTTGCTTGTTAAAATTCTGTGATTGCAAATGCCATCATTCCTTTGGGGAATGTAGAGAATTGATGTTATTTGCACTAAAATATATACACACACACACCTTTCTACATATTTATGTTTATAATAATTGGCAATCTTTGTGTATTGGAAGCATATTTGTCCTCCCCCTTTAGAATATAAATCAAAATTCATATGTGAAATCCCAAGAGCAAATTCTTTAAATAGTTCCATCAGAGTGCCTTTGATCCTTGCTTGACAGAACAACTGAAGATCTAACTAGCCAGGCAATTTAGTTGAAGACTCAGGGAAAGATTCATGTCTATAGTATTTGGTTACTATCCTTTATACTTATATGATTTTAATTGCTTTACTCCTAAAACTTATAGAGAAGTTCTTCTCTTGTTTCCCCAATTAAAACTGCACAAATCAGCATCCTCCTGAATCTAAATATCTTCATAAGACTTTAGGATCATATGTAAAGTCCTTCATATGTTCTTTATCAGTCAGAAGAGAGTATATTGGGAAATATTCTGAACGCACACTCTTGTTCCCTTCAACCAGTTGCTTCACTCAAAGATCTCAAAGCGTACACATGGAAGAAAAGTAACATGTACATTATATGCCCTACCAATCAGCATCCTGGATCCCTAAAAGAGGGAATGGCTTTGATCATGTCAAAGATGTGACTTTTCTTGTACAAAAAATGGAAGTCATCTTTGAGGAACTGCCACATCACTATCCCAATTTGTAAACAGATTTAAAGAACCATATTGTCCTTCTCTACTCTATTTGGAGGAAAGGCATCTCTTCTAATAGGTGTCTTGAGTACATGTTTTTGCATGACATTTTTCCTTTTTCTTTTTTAATGAAGATGCTGTAACTACATGATTACTTGAGGTCTTTTCCTATCTAATGTAGAAACTGAACTGTATAGAAGAAACTTATGAAATATCTTTAAACACTTATCAGTCTCAGCCCTCATTCAGATATTTTTGTAGTGAGTTGTAGGTAATTTGACATGCATTATATTTTCTCTTCTTTATAGTAAAACACTAATTATCTTTAGGAAACACTACAAAAGTCACATCATTGGTAATGTGTATTGTATTACAATGATTTGCTATACACAATTTTTTTTCTAATTTATCTAGGTGTAATTTCTGATGCTATTTTCACCTCTATAATTTTAGATATTTATATTATACTAGCATGTTTCCATTTTGTTTGGAAGAAACTAGTAACAAAACTGTTTCATATTGTGAAAAATGTTAGTAGGAAAACAACTTTGTTAAAATTAATTTTGTTGATGAATAATATAGCACTCTGATATTCAAAAAGTATTCAAAAATTTATAAAATGTCCTTAGAATATTTATCTTATTGAAACCTGATCAGAGTCAGAGAATCTTTGTGTAACATGCATTGCTAATGTCTTTTTCTTTTTTTCTCACTTTCTTTCTCTTTTTTATTTTGTTTCTATCTTTCTAGGGAAAGTAAAAAATACATTGAATATGCCTTGTAGTGAAGATGATAAAAAGAGATTGTCTTTCGATAAATTCATACAGGATTTAGAAACTATTTCTACCAATCTCTTAGGAGAGTGAGTCTATCATGTTTTTTTCACTAGTGATTCTACAAAACCAATCAATAAAAATAGAGATGAGAAAGAAAGATAGATGTAGGGAGTTAAAACTTTTACAAGCTATAGAATGTACTTAGACACTTCTATGTAATAATCTATTAATAAGAATATTTGCCTTGAAGGTTTAGAATGTAATTGGAGAAATTCAAGAGCATGAAAAATTTCATATAAATACTATAGAAAAATTTACTCCACTAGCCCGCCCCTCTCCTATAATATATAATGTATATTTGTGTTTTAAGGTGTTATCACTGCATAGTCTATTTCTGATTCACTATCAAATTATCAGTACTCCATCAAAATGTTTTGTTATATTAAAATATAATGTATCTACAATCATTGTTTTTTGTTCTCACACATGTTCCTCCCATTATTCTAAGAACTATATATTCATGTATGATATATGTATATGCTTACATGATTTCATAATTTCAATTTTGGTAGACTGGGGCATCTATAGAAACAATTCTAAACATATGTAGGCTTGCTAAGACTAGCAGTAAGAACGTTAAAGAAAAAAATATTTATCAAATTTTGGTCATATTTTCTCTCTTGTTTTATTTAGAGAGTTTTAACTTATGATAACTTTTGGTTACTTTTGAAGTGGGATATTAATACTTATCAAAGATAATCCACAAACTTTTTAATATATCCACCAAATAGAATTATAAAAAGGCATGTGGCGTAGCTGATAGAATGCTGACCTTGGATGTAGGAAAACTCAATTCCTGTAACATAGCCTGTGTGTCCATTAGCAATTTATTTAGCTTCTCAATGCTCCAGGTAATCTTATCTCTTAAGTTTCAGATGCAGTTCTGATTTGTATTGGAAAAGGTAATTTCTTTATTGAAATTTCTATATATTAATGAAATTACAAATTCTATTCCTATCTAATCACACATTTAGTGAATGTTTATCAAATGGCTGTTACATGCATAATGCTATGATAGAAATTGACATCAGAATAAATATAACATGATTATTGCCCTTAATGCATTTGTAAACAAAGAAGGGCTTCTCTGGTATATATAAGGTAAGTTTTCAGGTTATTTTTAGTAGGCTATTTAGGCAAAGGTGTAATAAAGTCCAAAAATTGTACTGGGTTGTTATATGAAAATGAAATATCTTCCATTTTGAGATTTTCTCCAAAATACATGTGATTCATGTGCAAAAATGTTTGTGACAGCCCTTTTCATAGTGGCACGAAAATGGAAAATGAATGAATGCCCATTAGTTGGAAAATGGCTGAATGAGTTATGGTATATGAATGGTATGGAATATTATTGTTCTATAAGAAATGATCAGGAGGATGATATTAGAGACGCCTGGAAAAACTTACATGAACTGATACTAAGTAAAATGAGCAGAACCAGGAGATCATTGTACATGACAATATCAATATTAGATGATAATCAATTCTGATGAACATGACCTTTTACAACAATGAGATGATTGATTGATGCCAGTTCCAATGATGTTGTGATGAAGAGAGCCATCTATATGCAGAGAAAGGATCGTAGGAATTGAATGTGGATCACAACATAACATTCTCACTTTTTTTGTTGTTGTTCCTTTGCATTTTTTTCTTCCTCATTTACTTTATTTTTTATCTGATTTCTCTTGTGCATGAAGAGAATTGTATAAATATGTTTATATATATTAGATATAACATATATTTTAACATGCTTAACATATATTGAATTGCTTGCCATTGGGGGGAAGGAAGAGAAAATCTGAAATACAAGGCTCTGCAATTATTCATACATATGGATAATTTGAAAATAAAAAAAAATTTAAAAATAATAAAATTTGACTATGAAAAAAACCAAATTATTTGTGATTACACCTCTCTACTCCTTCTAGTTCTAATATCTTCAATGCTAGGATCCATGTAGAGTTAATTCATTATATTAAGATCAGTTTCATGCAAGGTGCAAATAAATATTTGTTTATCCTGAATGAATCTTTTTTTTCTCTTGAATTTAAAATAAATGTAAAAACAAAAGTACCATGAGAGAAGACAGTTATTAGATGATTAAAAAGCTCAAATACCACATACTATTTAGATACTATTATTGGGAGCATATTGTATCTGCCTGAAATGCCTCCTCTATTGGTAAGCACATGTGGGGTATTAAAGAAGACTATGAGTCAAAAGTCTACTGTTTCAATGTTGTGCTCCATTAGGCTCATCCTCAATATACTGAACAGAGCCACAGGGAGATTGGCTATTTAAGGTTTATGATACTCTGTAGATCTGCACTTCTGAAAGGATAACTTACAAGCCCCCAATAATGTGTTTGCTTTTCATTAGTCTGCCAGGAGACAAAATTAGTTTAATTAGCAAAGCCATTAACTAAAATCACTAAGTAAGAGTTATGATAGAACATTTCCTAGTCTGTAGACATTTATTTTCCTCTCCCACAGACAAATACACTCTCAATAGGACAATAAAAATGTATTGAAATAAAATTTGAGGAACTCATACATGAGGGACACATGTTATTGGACAACTTATATAGTCAATTTTCCAGGACATTTGATATCCTCTTGTGATAGCCCCATACTACTCTTCACTGTATGTAACATCTTGGCTAGGTACATTGTCTCACTAGATCTTGCCAAATATCTGAATCACTGGGAACATTCTGTGACTGGACTTAAGAAACTCTGCTAAGCACACTTTCTCCTTTTGTTGGCTAAGTTGGTGTACCTGAAAAATTGTTTTAACTCCCTTCTTCTGTCTTGTTGCTTTGGCTCTGAGGACTGTCATCTCCTAAGTGGCAGAAAATCCACTCTATTCATCAAATGTTATTTTTTTCTTTTAACATCTTCAATGACATTAGTATCAACATTTAAAAATTATTAATTTCTGTCATTTGGCCATAAATTAGTATGTTGAAAAAAGGCTACACCTGGGGAAGAGTCCATTGTTTCTCCCAATCCTATCCATATGATATTCAAATGATTCCTCAAAGAATGATGCCATATAATTTCATCAATCTGACCAAAGACATTCAGTTAGTCAGGAATCTGACCATTTACATGCTTCTCAAGTTTGAAGTAAGACTTCTTTAATGGTTGACTCCCATTGATTATTTGATCAACTTGGACTCAGCCACTGAATCCCTTCATTTATATTGAGAAGCAGACATTCATAAAGGACTTCTTCTTTCTAAGGGATAAAAAATACCTGTGTTTTCCTGGATCAGTGCCCAAGACACTGGCCTAGAAGAATATACAAAACTATAACTCAAGATGACTCATCACCAAATGTTGAAAGGATGGAGTTACTTGGCAGAATGAAGTCAAATATAGTATCATTTCACTTAGAGCATATACAACTCTGCAAATAGTACTCAAGCATGATTAGAGAGTAGTCAGGTACAAAAATCAGCATGAAAGGGCATTTTCTGCAGAATTTTATAAATGCAGTCTGCCGCACATCTGTTTCTATATGGATGACATAACTTCCCTTAAGTATGGCTGCAGGTAAGAGATGTGGCCAGCTGTTCCCAAGATGTTCCCATTTGTGAACATCTGCTTTAAGACCTATAAATTTCATATGCAGACTCATGGAGCTTAGCAGCTCATGTGAGAGATCCAAATCACTGTCACATGTACATGATTATCTGCATCCTTTAAAATATGTATTAGCCAGAGTATTTTGGTAAGGATAACCAATGAATAACCAAATGAAAACTATATTCTTAACTTGCTATGGGACTTATCATGCTATGGGACCAATATCCTAAATAATGATTTTTTTCTCTCACCAAATGTGAAGTCAGATGACTGAGTTTGATTCCTGACATTAATTTATTATTTGGGTAACCTTAAGCAAGGAAATTAATCTATTTAAGATTCATCTTTCTAATCTGTAAAAGGATCACATTGGATTAGATCATCTCTAAGGTCTTTTATAGCTATGAAGATTATGAACATATGATCTTCTTTGAGTATTTTTCTTTTCACCATCCCCAAAACATGAGCTCATGACTTTTCCTAGTGAATTCTTACTCCCATTCTTTTCTTTTGTGCTTCAGCTATTTGCTATTGAGATTTATCAATGAAAAATGAAATAATTTCTTTTCCTTCTCTCCTTTTTGCTCAGTGAAATCAACACATAGTCCCTTTGCAGGGATTTGTTACAGGGTTTACTATAGCCAATAGATGGCATATGTGGATGGAATGCTGGAACAAAAATCAAGAAGAATTGGGTTCAAATCTAACCTTAGATATTTACTAGGACTGTATGATCCTGGGCAATCAATCAAATTCTGTATACTTGTTTGTTTCTTCACACATTAAATGAGAATAATAATAGCACCTATCTCCCAGAGTTGTTGAGCTCAAAACAACTTTCTTCAGTTCTTTGTGAATCTTAAAGCACTATGTACATGGTAACTCTTTCATCACAGAGTAATAAACAGTGGTTAAAATAACATGGCAAAGTTAAAAAATATAATATAATAACAGTATTAGTAATTTCTGTAAAAATGCATTACTTTTTGTATTTCTCCTCATCTACCTTTCAACTTCTTTTTTATCTTCTCACTCTAATGCATCTTCCACACAGTTCTCCAACAAATCTGCCTACAGCTTAAGTTTGATCATGTCACACCCTCAATTCTTATCCCGCCAAAAATCAGTCAAATCCAACTAATTCTTTGTTACCTTGATCTTCCAGATAATGTATGCCAACTCCTCCATTACACAGATGACAGTAAAGTGAGTAAAAATGTGGATTTAAGTCCACTGATTATTTTTCTTCCTTTACTTTTGTAAAGTATGTCCTCAGTACAAGGATAACTTTCTTTTCTTTTTTTCTTTCTTTTTTTTTTACAAAGTGCTAATCTTTTTTTTATTAAAATTTTTTATTTGCAAAACATATATATGGGTAATTCTTCAACATTAACCCTTACAAAGCTTTCTGTTACAAATTCCCCCCCCACTCCCCACCCCTATTCCACACTGATCATTGTTGTGCAAGAAAAATTGTATCTACAGGAAAAAAAATCAGAGAAAGGAAACACAATGCTAGCAAACATCAATAGAGATCATAAAAATGTTATGTTATGGTCCACATTTTATATCCCTCTCTCAGGGTGTATATGGCTTTCTTCACTGAACAATTTGAACTGGTTTGAAATATTTCATTGTTGAGGAGAGCCATGTGCATCAGAATTGATCACTATATAGTATTGTTGTTGCCGTGTATAATGATCTCCTGGTTCTGCCCATTTCACTCAGCATCAGTCTATGTAAGTTTCTCTAGGCCTCTCTGAAATCATCTTGCTGGTCGTTTCTTACAGAACAATAATATTCCATAACATTCATATATCATAATTTGTTCAGCCATTCTCCAATTGATGGGCATTCATTCAGTTTCCAGTTTCTAGCCACTATAAAAAGGGCTGCCACAAACATTCTTGCACATGTGGGGCCCTTTCCTTCCTTTATGATTTCTTTGGGATATAAGCCCAATAGAAATGCTGCTGGATCAAAGGGTATGCAGAGTTTGATAACTTTTTGAGCATAGCTCCAAATTGCTCTCCAGCATGGATGGATACATTCACAGTTCCACCATCAGTGTATCAGTTTCCCAGCTTTCCCACATCCCCTCCAACATTTGTTATTATCTTTTCCTGTCATTTTAGCCAATCTGACAGGTGTGTAGTGGTACCTCAGGGTTGTCTTGATTTGCATTTCTCTGATCAATACTGTTTTGGAGCACCTTTTCATATGACTAGAAATAGTTTTAATTTCGTCATCTGAAAATTGTCTGTTCATATCCTTTGACCATTTATCGATTGGAAAGTGGCTTGAATTCTTATAAATATGAGACAATTCTCTATATATTTTAGAAATGAGGTCTTTATCAGAACCCTTAAATGTAAAGATGATTTCCCAATTTATTGCTTTCCTCCTAATCTTGACTGCATTAGTTATGTTTGTACAAAAACTTTTTAACTTACTATAGTCAAAATTTTCTATCTGGTGTTCAGTTAAGAGTTCCAGATCTTCTTTGGACATAAATTTGTTCCACCTCCACAGGTCTGAGAGGTAAACTATCCTATGTTCCTCTAATTTGCTTATGATATCATTCTTTATATCTAGATCATGAACCCATTTAGATCTTATCTTGGTATGTGGTGTTAGGTGTGGGTCAAGCCCTAATTTCTTCCACACTAGTTTCCAATTTTCCCAGCAGTTTTTGCCGAATAGTGAGTACTTATCCCAAAAGTTGGGGTCTT
>JAJPUD010008465.1:23108-45795 GCA_023553655.1 Myrmecobius fasciatus | reverse complement strand
ACATGATCATTTTTCGTATAAGTTCTATGAACCCCTGAGAAAAAAGTATACTCTTTTGTATCACCAATTTCCTCCAGAGATCTATCATACCTAACTTTTCTAACATTTTGTTTACCTCCTAACTTCTTTCTTATTTATTTTGTGGTTTGATTTATCTAATTCTGAGAGAGTCAGGTTGAGATACCCCACTAATATAGTTTTACTGTATGTTTCTCCTTGCATCTCTTTAGTTTCTTCTTTAGGAATTTGGATGCTATACCACTTGGTGCATATATGTTTAGTATTGATACCGCTTCATTGTCTATGATACCCTTTAGTAAAATATAGTTTCCTTCCTTATCTTTGTTAATTAGATCTATTTTTGCTTTTACTTGATCTGAGATAAGAATTGCTACCCTTGCTTTTTTGTTGTTGTTGTTGTTCACCTGAAGCATAAAAGATTCTTCTCCAGCCCTTTACCTTCACTCTGTATGTATCTCTATGTTTTAGATGTGTTTCTTGTAAAGAAAACATTGTAGGATTCTGGATTTTAATCCAGTATGCAATCTGCTTCTGTTTTATGGGAGAGTTCATCCCGTTCCCATTCACAGTTAAAATAACTAATTCTGTATTTCCTGCCATCTTATTTACCCAAAGTTATGATTTTCTCTTCCCTTTCTCCTTTCTCCCTTTCCCCCTCCCCAGTATTTTGTTTTTGATGATTACCTCCCTTTTACAGTCCTCCCCACTTTAGGACCCCTCCTTCTTTTTTTAATACCTTTCCCCTAATTTTTCTATTTTCCCTTCCATTAGTCTATCCCTTTCTTTTCCTACTTTCCCTCCTACTTCCCTATAAGGAGGGACAAGTTTTTCTTTGAAGCCAAATGAGTCTGATATACTCTTTTAGAGCCCAATCTAATGAGAGTAAGATGCACACAATGCTCATCGTCCTCCCTTCTTTCCCTCAATTATATTAGATTTTCTTTGCCTTTTCATGGAATTTTACCTTATTTTTACCTCCTTTTTTTTTTTGCTTTTTGCTGAGGCAATTGGGGTTAAGTGACTTGCCCAGGGTCACACAGCTAGGGAATGTTAAGTGTCTGAGACCAGACTTGAACTCAGGTCCTCCTGACTTCAGGGCTGGTGCTCTATCCACTGCACCACCTAGCTGCCCCTTTACCTCCTTTTTTTAAACTTTATTTTACCTCCTTTCCCCTTTTTTTCCATTATGATAGCCCTTCCACCTCTAATTTTTTTTCCATTATTATCAAAGTAAAATCAAATTATATCCCCATTCTTTAAGGATACGCATAGTAGAGATATAGTTCTCAAGAGTTCTTTCCTTTTTACCTTTCTATGCTTCTCTTGAGTTCTGTGTTTGGAGGTCAAATTTTTTGTTCAGATCTGGTCTTTTCATTAGAAATTCTCCTGTATCATTGAATGACCATCTTTTTCCCTGGAAAATAATGCTCATTCTAGCTGGATAACTTATTCTTGGCTGTAATCCAAGTTCTTTTGCCTTTCGGAATATCTGATTCCAGGCCCTTCGATCCTTTTATGTGGAAGCTGACAGATCTTGTGTAATTCTAATTACAGTTCCTCTGTATTTGAATTGTTTCTTTCTAACTGCTTGCAATATCTTTTCTTTGTGCGATAGTCCTGAAATTTGGCCACGATATTCCTTGGGGTTTTAATTTTGGGTTCTCTTTCAGGAGTTGATTGGTGAATTCTTTCAATGGCAATTTTGTCTTCTGATTCTAAAACATCAGGGCAATTTTCTTTCATGATTTCCTGGAAGATAGCATCTAGGTTCTTTTTTTCATCGTGTCTTTCAGGGAGTCCAGTAATCCTTAGATTGTCTCTCCTAGATTTGTTTTCCAAGTCAGTTGTTTTTCCTAGGAGATATTTCATATTTTCTTCTATTTTTTCATTTTTTTTGTTTTTTGTTTGACTGATTCTTGAAGTCTTATTGAGTCATTCACTTCTATTTGTTCAATTTTAATTTTCAAAGTATTATTTCCTTCAGTTACCTTTTTTAGCTCCTTTTGTAACTGGCCAATTGAATTTTTTGGTTCATTGCATTCTTTTTACATTTTGCCAATTTTATTTTTCAGTGAATTGTTGTCTTTTTCCAATTCACTAATTTTGTTTTTCAGTGAATTGTTATTTTTTTTCCAATTCACCATTTTTGTTTTCTAGTGAATTGGTGACTTTTTTCCATATCACCAATTTTTGTTTTTCAGTTTTTCATATCTCTTTTGCAGGGCATTATATCCTTCTTGCACTGATCTCAATTCATTTCCCAATTTTTCTTCTAACTCTCTTTTGAGATTCTTTATGTAATCTTCCAGGTAAGCCTTGTGAAATTGGGACCAGCTCATGTCTGCCTTTGTGGCTTCCTCTGGGATTGCTTTTCCTTTAGGAACCTCAGGATCTGAGGTCTTCCTTTCTTTCTCTCCATAAAAGTTGTCTATGGTGAGAGCTCTCTTCTTCTTCCTACTCATATTTTAGAGCTTGAGGTCTGATTCAAGCAGGGGAATCTGCAGCTGTTTCAATTTGCCCTGGGGCATTTCGTGTAGTTGACTTCCAGTGTGGGACTGGTCGGACCAGTTCTGCACTCAGGCTGCTCTTAATCCACCCTTTACCAAAGGCAGATCTGCCTAAGCACCTGCCCCCAAGCAGAGCAAAGTGGCCCAAGCATCTTCCAAGGACTAACTGGGTGCATAGAATCTGCCAACTTCTGTCCCAGCCCCAGTCAGCTCCAGCTGCGCTGGCGCCTGAGTGCAGCAAGTGGCTGATCCCCAGCTCATCTGAAACAGACCTGCTCCAGAGTTCTTCCAAGTTAAATTTTTGATAGAAGTGTGTTGTACTCCAAGTGTTTGATGGAGCCCTCACTCCGGAACCAGTTCAGAAGCTTAATTTGTTCTGGGTCTGAGGGAAGATTAGAGGAGCTCACAGAGAATGATGTCTGCAGTTTGCCATCTTGGCTCTGTCTCCCCCAAGCATTGCTTTCTTAATGCCTGTTCTGCCCTTGCCCCTGTGTTCCTACATCCCCTCTAAAATGGATAATTTTTACCTTTTATCATATTTGTCAATTTATGAATGTGAGGTGAAACATTGGAGCTGTATTAATTTTTGTTTCTTTTTTTCCTGATTCAGGAGCATTGAATATGATTCTTGATAGTTTGAATTTCTTATATTGATAAAAATTTGTTCATTTCCTTGGAATATGTCTGTATTTTTCTAATCCTCTTTATATTTATGATGTCAAGCTTTTATCAGTTATATGATATAAACGAGAGGAAGGCAGAAGTATAGAAAGGTATGTGAGAGCGTTGGTTATAAAGGAATTTGAATGCCAGAGAATTTTTTGTTAATCCTGGAGGTGATAGGGAACTACATACTTAGTAGGGCGTGAGAAGGGTTATATAATTTAGGAATATAGCTTTGACAGCTGAGTGGAATGATGCAAATTCAGTATGAATCTATAGAATGATGTGATAACCAACCAACCAAACAAACAAAACTAAGGCAATTCTGAGCTGATATCTTCCTACAATAAGGATAGATTAGTATCACTCTTCCCTGCAATAATTAGATTTCATCTGGAGTAAACAGCTCTGGTTGCCATAGTTTAAGATAGACATGTGCAAGTTGGAGAATATTCAGAGAACAATCTGGGAATTTTTGAATCCAAGTCACATGGAGATTAAATGAAATAAGTGGGCATGTTTAACCTGGATTTAAGAAGAATCCGCTGAGGCATGGTGTTACTTTTCAAGCATTTAACGGGCTGTCATGTGAAAGGGAGATTGAATTTGGTCAGTTTTGTTCCACAGGACAGAACTGAGTGTAATTGGTAGAAGCTGGAAAGAAAAAAAAAATTAGGACTCAAAATAAAATGGTCTGCCTTTAGAGGTGGTGCATTCTCCTTTTTTTAGTTATCTACAAGTAGAATCAAAATAATCACTCATGGGATATGTTGTTATGTGTATTCCTTTGGTGCTAGAAAAGTACAATCATAAAAGATCATATTAATAATAATTAAATATAATTGTTCTAATAGATTCATTAATTTTTTTTTTTGGAAAATGCACTACTGATTTCTGTTAAAATATTAAAAATCACAGGAATAAGTGGGTCTTTTCTTAATATGGTAAGTAGTATCTATCTGGAAACAAGAACCAGCATTATTTGTAGTGGAAAAATGCTAGAGGCCTTTCTAATAAAATCAGAGGTAATGTAAGGACATATATTCTCACCACTATTATTTGAGTTTTTATTTTAGAAATTCTTGCTATAGCAATATGACAAAAAAGAAATTAAAGTAATAAGCATGAATGTGGAAAATACAATTATCATGTTTTTCAGATGATATAATGTTTTAGTCAGAGAACTTTGGAGATAAAACTAAAAATTATAGCAATAATAAATTCAGCAAAAGATTAGGATATAAAATGAAACCACAGAATTGATATCTTTATGCATATAGAGATTAAAGACAGATAAATTGTTTATTAAATGTCAGTCACTGTTCTAACAACAGTGAATATAAATACAAGTAAACAAGACAGTCCTTAACCTATCATAAAGAGGAATTAAAAAGCAGGGATGGAGGCTACTTGAATATGAAGGGGATACCTAAACAAAGTAAGGATATCTCAAGAAAGTCAAGTTGTGAATGAAGTCAAGCATGTACTGAGCCCTTCCTTAAATAGTTATCATTAGTCAGGATAGCAGATGCTTCTCCTTGGGGCAAGTTACTTTGTGAGGAGGAAGAAATTCCTCCTCCCCATGGTGAAGGTTCCCAGAGATTTTATGGCTTTAGAATATTTACAAATAACACTATGCTCAGATATAAAACAATACAAATATTTTTTAACTGTACTGCTTGCCAACATATAGAAAGTTAATGCTCAAAATGATACTAAATTTAACCTCATTAAGAGGACAGCTGAAACAAGAATTGGATTGATGCATTAAGATAAGATAACATACATACACACACTAAATAAAGAGGAAGACAATTAGGCAGGACCTAAAGACTGAGGAAGGGTTTTAATCATGGGTCTTCTGTTTAATACCAATGGCAAGTCACATAATTCTGGAATTTAATTTTTCTGTATGCAGAATGCAGCGGCTGATACTGAAAACCTAAAAGGTACCTTCCAGAATGCTAATTCCATTGTCTTCATGAAGGATGGAGAATTTAAGGAAGTTACCTTGAAATAGAAAAGAGGAAAGTATTTATAAAGCATCTACTCTGTGGTAGGCATTATGCTAAATGCCTTTTTTACATAAATGTTATGTATGATGTTTGATTCTCACAAAAATTCTTCAAAGCAGATGCTGTGATTATCCCAATTTTAGAATTGAGGATGCTGAGGTAGCCCAGAGTCACCTAGGTCTGTTTTGATCAGATTCAAAGCCCATAATTGATTCTGGCCACCTTGATTCAGAGGGAGTGAATGTTAGAGAAGCAGATAAGAATGGATCTGGTCTCAAAAAAAAATTGGATCTGGTCTCAATATTTGCATCTAGAATAGTGATTGCATGTGACAGAGATAAAGCAGGATGTTGTAAGCTGGTGTAACAATATTGTAGCGATACGATAGACTTAGTTATTAGAAGGAGTGTGTAGAATTCATGGACCTGAGGGTTAAAGCTTTCTAAAAAGCAATGGGTCTTCCCAGGTATTGGACTTTAAATGTGAGTATTTTGAAGCTCTATCTATAGATTACAAAAACATAAAAATATCTCTGTGTGGTAGTAGCAGAGGGTCCAGCATATGAAGGAACCCTAGAGACCACCAAGATCAACTCCTTCCTCCATTTAGTGGAGAAACTGAAACCCTAGAAATTATTATTATTATTTTTTGGTGAGGCAATTGGAACTAAGCTACTTGACCAGCATCACACAACTAGGAAGTATTCAGTGTCTGAGGCAAACTTTGAACTGAGGTCTTCTGATTCCAGGGCTGATGCTCTCTCCACAATGCAATCTGGCTGCTCCAAGATCCTAGAACATTGAGTTCTACTAGTTTTCCCATTCATTGGCCAAATGGAGATATCACACAAATTTTAGGAGTGACTTGACTGAGATCAATCACTGAGGGGATAAATGTCTGAAGTTAAAGTCTTTATAAATATTATTTAATTCAATCTTTATAGCAATAGATTTAGGTGCTATTACCACTAAGGAAACTGAGGCAAACAGAGTTAAATGACTCACAGATTCAAAAGCCAATGTGTGAGGCTGGATTTCCATTCCAGTCTTTTCAGCTTCAGATCTACCATACTCTATCATACATCTCATTGTCTTTGCAAAAATATTGTGTGATTTAAGGTCAGATTTAGATAATGCTTGGAAAGTGCTTTGCAAACCTGAAAATGTAATGTGAATGTTGTGATGATGGTGATACCAAAACCAATGATTTTTACATTGATTTTTCCACAAATAATTTATAAACCCCAAAGAAAAGAGAATACCTTTTTTATATGTGCTAATTGATAGCTCTTTGAAAGATAACATGGTGGGGTGATTAGAGTGTTGATGTTTAAAGAGTCAGTTTTATAGTCCCAAATCTGAAACCTCTTGGTTGCATAGTTCTGAGCAAGCCTCCTAATATCGCCAGGCCCTCCAGCAGCATTCTGAGATTCTAAATTGCAGAGCAGCTGGGATATTTGCATTGGTAGAAGAAATAATTTTTGTTTGTTTTTGTTTTTAATTAATTGCTTAATTGATTTAATTAAATTTATTTTAGTTGATTATTTGCTTAGGAATTCCCTCTACTTATTCAATTTCAGGACTTATTAAAAAAATGCTCAGGAAAATCTTCCTGTCTAAAATGTAGAAGGTTTAGGAATCTGTGCCTGAAATTTCTTTCTTAAAAAAATTAATTCATTTCAAAATTTTGAGTTTAATGAACACCAAAAAGGAGAATATTTTCATACAGATAGTAGAATAGAAAAAGAGGATTCTACATGAAACTGCATTTCTTTCTTATTATTATAACTCTTCAAGTTCCCATGGACCATATATAGCACAAGTCCTTCTATCTTCCACTGTCTCCTGAAATATGTCTGATCTTTAGCTTCTATAACACTATCTATTCATCTCATCCTCTGCCATCCCCTTCTCTTTTTGCTTTTAACCTTTCCCAGTATCAGGATCTTTTCCAATAAATTTTGAATTCTCATTAGATGGCCAAAGTATTTAAGTTTCACCTTCAATATTCATATTCCAATGAATATCTGACTTACTTATTTTAAGTTAATCATTTATCCCCTCAGTGATCTTTAACCAATTTGATCTCCTTGTTGTTCAAGGGACTCTCACAAATTTTCTACAGTACTACAATTTGAAAAGATTGATTGTGTAGCACTCAGCTTTCCTCAGTCTAACTCTTAACAGTCGTACATCGTTAGACAAACTAAATGTGATTAAATGTAACTTATTTGATAAGGTCATGTCTTTTCTTTTTCATATGCTGTCCATATTTGCCTTAACTTTTTATCCAAGGAGCAAGTCTTAATTTCATGACTACAGTTGCCATCTGTAGTGATCTTTGAGCCCAAGAATATAAAATCTGACACTGCTTCCATTTCTTCTCCTTTTATTTGCCAGAAAAGTATGGGACCAGTTGCCATGATCATTTTTTTTTTACTGTTAAGCTTCAAGCCAGATTTTATGCTTTTAATTATAGATTGCTTTAAAGAAGTAAGTATATAATAAATTCAACCCAGAGTTTCAAAGTTATCATGCTTATCTATTTCCTTCTAAAAGTCCTTTTGTATGCACTTACAAAAATCTTCAATAACTCTTTCTTTCCCCCTTCTTTTAGCCACACTATCCCTAGCTCCCATATGTCTTCCAAATCCCTTTCCCCAGTTAAAAAAGAACATAATTTTAACAAATAAGCATAATCATGCAAAATAAATCCACACATTTTCTGTATACAAAAATTAGTATTTCATTCTATCTCTTTAATCCATAACCATTTTGTTAGAGATAGGTCATATGTTTCATCATCAACTCATTGGAGTTGGTCATTGCATTGATTGAAAACATTTCAAGTATGTTTTTCTTAAAATATTGTTATAGTGTGAATTGTTCTCTTAATTGCTTTCACTTCACTTTGCATCAATTCATACACATCTTTCCAGTTTTATCTGTAATATGCCATTATATTTATATTATAATTTCTCTGGCCATTCCTTATCTATCTTATGGGTATTTTCAGTTTCTAGACAGCTGCAGAGAAATTAGCTGCTGTAAATATATATTTTTAAATAGATATACTTTTTCTTTAACATTGTACTGGTTTCTTTAGGAAAAAAGAATACACAGATTTTAGTGATTCAGGAGGGGTGTACTTCTAAATTGCTTTCCAGGACAGCCAGACCAATTCTATCATCAGTGAATTAGATGAATGGTGGTATCTTTAGGCTAAAGAATACACAGATTTTAGTGATTCAGGAGGGGTGTATTTCTAAATTGCTTTCCAGGATGGCCAAACCAACTCTATCATCAGTGAATCAATGTGCCTTAGTTTAAATCTGGCCTCAAACACATCCTCACTGTGAGACCCTGGGCAAGTCATTTTACTATGTACCTTATTTCCTCATCTATAAAATGAGCTGGAGAAGAAATGACAAGTATCTTTGCCAAGAAATACTAAATGGGGTCATGAAGAGTTGGACATGACTGAAACAATCTAAAATAACAATTTATAGAATATTATTCTGTGCTTATTTATACACAACTTTCTGGTAACTCATCACTTCCAATATTTTGTTCTATCTACTTAATTAGATTTGAAACTACTTAAAAGCAGTGCCCTTTTTATTTTTCTTGTTTTACTCTCCTCTTCCATTTTATACACACTAGACATTAAATAAATATCTTTAATTTAAGCAGAATCTGGTGTCACTTTAAAGAACCTAATTAAAAAAAACTAGATTAAAAAAGACAAAAATTGGATATTATTGTTTGTCTAATAATAGGATTCAATATATTTTTGTATTCATTCTTTGCTCATATATGGAATTGATGATCTGATTATTAGTATACATTAGAGTAATCAAAGTTTCAGAGGAAACAAATCTCTGAAGGAGGCAATTAGAGATCACTAGTTTTTGGAGGACTTATTTTATTGTTTTCTCTGTCTCTATTTCATTCAAAAAGGCTGCAGAATTAGTAATAGAGGTCCTATTCTCAGAAATCTTGATTTAGATTGTGATCAGAGTTTTTAAATCTTACAAAAGACTGTTAGACCAAGGAAACAAGACAATGAAGGGGATGAAAGAGTTAAATGTATTACTTTCCTTTTTGCATAATAATGTTTATGCAAGGTTATACATATTTAAAGACATGTTACCTTTTAGTATGTTAAAAAATCAATATCTCAATTCTTAATGGAAAGATATTGGACCTTATTAAAAAAATACTTCAAAAATAGTTACTAATTTTTCAGAGTCTAAGAATCAGTAGTAGGTAATTATCATCAATACAGTTGTCCTGTAAATGAGCTCACTGACATTCTTTTGATCTTGGTAATATTTTCCTAAATCCCTAGCCCATCTCTCTGAATAAACTGCTTTTGAAAATGTTTCCTGTTTTGTTCCCTACCACCCCCTCATAGGGCAACTTATTTCATAGTAAGCTTATTTAAATGAGCAATCTTTATCTTAAAGTATCTGGTGCATTTCCCATTGTCCCTTGATGGGATGGTCACTCAATGATCAAATTAGAGCTCACTCAACCCCATCAGCAGTAACAACAGTAACCAGGCTTATGTTAGTCCCCCATTTCAGATTTACAGAGCGTCCAGGTGGAGTTCATTACTGTGAATCACCCAGCATGGTCCCCTTGGCAGTGCATTAAGAAAACAGTAGAAATTAGGATTGGTGTTCAACTAAACTCGTTTCCTGTTCAAAATGTTAGGGCCCCCTACTCTTGCCTATATACATCTTGTCTACAGCATGTTTTCTATCCAGGGAGGACTCTATTACTATTTGCTATTGTATTTGTATAATATTTGAAATATTTATGAATCTGGAAGTTGAAAAAATTACAGGTTTCCAACTATTGAATTTCACAGCTGCATGCCCTTGGTTTGCAAATTTATAACTGGGAATTTACCACTAACAAATTTTGGGCTTTGAAGAACTGGAACAGCTTCTCTGAAACTTCAATTTGATGCCCAGTCCCTGCTTCTCTCACTCCCCAGGCAACAAGGGCTGGGAGAGCAGCGGTGGTGGCACTGTGATGTGCCTCTGGGGAGGGAGAGAGGGAAGAAGTGCCTGCCATCACTCACCAGCAACCCCTCTGGCTGATTAAGTAGCAGGTGTTAATAGGAACCCAAGGGAGTTCCGTTGGGTCCTCTTTAGCTAGAAAGATGGTTAGTATGACTCAGGGCCTGGAGGGTTTGGGGTTGGGATGTGTGTGCTTGTGTGCAGTTTAGGGAAGGGCTAAGGGAGGAGGAGGTGTAAAGTGAAAAATAATGGGAAAATATGTTGTTTTGAAAGACTTGTCCCAACTGTTAAGCTGTCTGCAATATCTAAGGATGTTTGCAGTCATATTTCTGATAGAGATGTACAAGAATCCCCAGGCATTTAAAAAAATCCTAGGTGATGAAGGAATCTTTTCAAACTGCTGCTCTAGATATATGACCTCTGGGATTGTTAGAAACTATGTTAGAAACACTGTTATAAGTATTAATGATGGGATATGAAATATAAACAAATGGCAATGCAGCTACCAATGATAATTCAAGTGCATACTACTTAACTGTGTAGATCTCAAAGCACTCTCTCACAAATGTTATGTAATTTGACTATAGAGCAACCTTAGGAAAAGGCAGATACCCCCTCATTTTCAGCAATGAATATATTTTTAATATATACCAATTTAAGTCATTAAGGATCCAATATGTATTTTAGAAAATTTACTGGAGAGATTTTGTTTTAAAAATCCATATAAATTAGAAGCTTGTTTTAATAGAGTTCAATGTTATCCTTTGGTTAGCATTTATATAGAGGTTCACAAATTTATATTAAGACTTGTAAAGCACTTTATAAATATAATTTATGTTAATCCTCACAATAATCCTGTGTGGTCCTTATAACAACTGTGTAACTCTCTATTTAAATTCCACTTAATGAAGTATTTTGTTATAAGAGGAAGAAGATTAATTTCTCTTTTAACAGGGAAATTGGAAAACCTGGATTGAAATTCCTAGTCTTACTTTGCAATTTTGTGCAAATGACTTAGACCATTCGAACCTTAGTCTGTTCATATATAAATGTAATCATCTTTATGCTAAGTACCTTCTAGGCTTGATGTGTGCATTGCATAGGCTTATCTGTATAAAATGTTTTGTAAATGAAAACAAACAAAAAAGAAAATAAGATGTACAGATCTCATGCTCATTAGCTTCAGTAGTGTAACATTATAGTAAGTTTCATGTGTATGTAGAGTTATTCATATTTTAGGTAAGACTGTTTACCAAATCCAATAACTACCTGTAAGGCAGTATGATGAATTTTATTAAGAATCAAAACTTGGGTTCAAGTTCTGCCACAAACTGGTTATGTGGCCTTTTTCAATTTCTTTGTGCAAATCAAATCTTGATTAATTTTCAGAACACATTAAAATATTTCCATGACTTGGAGTTTATTCTAACAAAGAAAAATTGGACAAGTCTAATGCCAAAAAATGAAAAAAAGGAAAATTAAAGCTTAATAAACCTAAATAATATATAGCACAAATAGTATTGTTCTATTTGAATTATATCTGTTTTATTAACAGTTCACTTACTCTCAATTTTTGAGAGATTATTTGTGGTTCTTAGTGAATATTCTATGTTTTTATTACTCAGTCATCATGATTGCTTATTTATTGTCCACTTGGTGAGACAGCATATTCAAGTCATACACACCACTAACAAAAATGAGCTTGCTGTGTATCCTCTGAAAATAAAAATAGGGAGAGGTGCAATTCTCTTGCTATCTTGCCCATGCCAGGGAATGACCTCATTCCTGCTTGTTACTGTATTTATATTTAAGCATATGTGTGCACGCATTTCTTTTGTTGGGTAGATTATTCTTGGTTATAATCCTATAATCCTTTGTCTTTTGGAATATCATATTCCTAACCCTCTGCTCCTTTAATATGAAAGCTGTTAAATCTTGTGTGATTCTGACTGTGGCCCTATATTTCAATCATTTTTTATTTTTCTTTCTAGTCAGTTGCAATATTTTCTCCTTGACCTGAGAGTCCTAGAATTTGACTCTAATATTGCTGGGAGCTTTCATTTCAGGACCTTTATCGGGAGGTAATAAGTAGATTCTTTCAATTTTTATTTTATTCTCTAGACAAAATATTAAAATAGTTTTCCTTTATAATTACTTGAAATATGATACCTAAGATCTTTTATTGATCATGGGTTTCAGATTGTTCAAATAATTCTCAAATTATTTCTCCTTAATATATTTTCGATGTCAGTTGTTTTTCCAATAAAATATTTCACATTCTCTTCTATATTTCATTCTTTATATTTTGTGTATTATTTCTTGAAACCTCATGGAATCATTAGCTTTCACTTGCCCATTTTAATTTAAAAGGTATTTTTTCAGTGATATTTTATACCCTCTTTTCCATTTGTTTAATTTTGGTTTTTAAAAGAATTTTTTCCTTCAGTGATCTTTTTACCTTTTTTAAAACTATTAGGCCAATTTTGGTTTTTTAATGTGGTATTTTTTCCAGTATTGTGTGTATGTGTGCCTGTTTTATCAAATTGCTAATTTTTTTATAATTTCTTTGTATTATCTCAATTCTTTTCACACATTTTTCTCTGCCACTTATCTTTTTCTTTAACTTTTTCCATAATTCTTATTTTACTTGTGTATAATAGCATTTTTTCTTTGAGACTTTGCTTGTGTGTGTGTGTGTGTCTGTGTATGTGTGTGTGTGTATTAGTTCACCTTTTTATCTTCCTCTTAGTTTATGTATTGGTTTTTCTTGCCACCATATTGGCTTTTAATGGTTAAATTTATTTGTTTTTTTGTTTGCACATATTTTTCAGCCTATTTCTCAAATTTAAATTTTATGTTAAAAATGAACTCTGCTCATTTGGAGATGGGAAAGCACTGTCCCAAGTTTGAGGCATTTTTATGCTATTTTTATCAAAAATATGCCTGTGAATCTGTGAGTTTTTAGTGTTTCCGGAATTAAATGATGGGGAGAGATGTGGTCACTGCTTTCCTGGTTCATGAGCTGGACTTTACTTAGCAAAGATCTCTGCTCCCCTTCAGCAATAAGCACTAGGATTACTCTTGGTAATGGGTTTATGGCCATACCCCTGCTCTCCTGTGCCCACAAGCAGTAGTGTTCCTTCCTGTCTTAGAACTAGACTAGAGTTCCTGATCCTTGGTGACTAACTGATCATAAATGCTTCTCTCTGCCCTGGAACTGCACCTCAGAACCATCTATGGACAAGGAACTCCAATTAGTGCCAGCTGCATCAAGTATTAGCTAAAGGTCTCATGTAATCTCTTTTTGATCAGTGGTATGACCCTATTACCATCTCTGGCTTGAGAGCTCCAGAAGCTGCTATTGCTCCTGCACTGTCACAGCTACCTTCAAGGTCCATTGCTTGTGTCCTGACTATACTCTGATTTGGCCCCCACTCCAGCGTTAAAGACTGTTCTTGCTAAAGTTCCTGAATTGTTTTAGGCTGGAAAAATGTCTCCTTTTAACCTTTTGTTGATTGTGTCACTCTAAAATTTGATTTGAGGAGTTATTTTAAAGTTGTTTGGAAGGGAATGTTGGGAGAATTTATTGGGTTACTGGGTTATTACCTGCACTTTGGCATGCTGGCTCTTTTCTGCCCACAATTTAGTTTTAAAGAGTTGCCTATGGCATTCAAAAGTCAAATGATTTGCTTAAGTCCAAAAAAGCCTTTAAGTTTCAGAGGTAGAACTTGAATTCAGGTCTTTGTAACTCCTTTACTAGTATTCTATACACTTTGGAATTAATTTTGATTAATTAAGAAGGAGCCACTGGTAAACTACTGAGCAGCATGACATGCCTAAATCAAAGAAAGCACTCTATGAATTAAGCAGAGAGAGAGAGAGAGAGAGAGAGAGAGAGAGAGAGAGAGAGAGAGAGAGAGAGAGAGAGAGAGAAAGAGAGAGAATGGCAATTGTTGTTGAAGAGGTATGGGGAAAAAAACTCATGCATTTTTGGTAAAGCCATAAATTGGTACAGAAATTTTAGAGAGTAATTTTGAACTCTGCTATCAAAATCACTAAAGAGCAAATTCTTATTGACTCTCTAATATCATTATTAAGTTTATACTATGGACAGATCAAAGGGAAAATGTGTATATCTATGTACACAAAAATATTTCTAAAAGCTCTTTTTGGAAGAGCAACAAAGTAAACATCAAGAGGATGCTTACTTTTGGAAAATTGCTAGAATAATTCAGTATATGTATCGAATATCATTATGAATGGGAATTAAATATTATTATGGCATAAGAAATGATGAAATGAATGATTTAAAAGAAAACAAGGAAGGTATGTATGAATTGATGGAATGTGGAATAAGCACAAATAGGTAAACAAATTAACTATAAGAAAAATATTGTAACAAGGAATAACTTTAAAACTGAGTTCTTCAGAACTCAATCAATGTGATATCAAGCCACAATACCAGAGGGTAAAGGATGAAGCATATTATTGATATCTTGACTCAGAGTTGATGCAAGATGTAAAATGAGATGTACTTTTTTGGATACAATTTGATCATTTACTTTGCTTAATGCTATATATTTATCATAGTGGTTTTCTCCCTTCTTTTCCCCTTTGCTTTCTCTTTCTCTAGAAAATAAAATTTCTTTTTAAATAACATTTTATTTTTCCAAATATATGCAAAGATAGCTTCCAACATTAACCTTTGCAAAACCTTATGTTCCAAATTCTTTTCACTCTCTCCTTCCCACCTCTTTCCCCAAAATAGCAAGCATATGATATAGGTTAAACATGTGCAGTTCTTCTAAACATATTTCCATAGTCATTATGCTGGGCAAGAAAAATAAGACCAAAAGGGAAAAGCAAACAACAACAACAATAAAAATGAAAATACTATGCTTTAATCCACACTCAGTCTCCATAGTTCTCTCTCTAGATGTAAATGGTACTTTCCATCCCAAATCTATTGAAATTGCCTTGAATCACCTCATTGTTGAAAAGAGCCAAGACCATCACCATTAATAAGTACTATTTCTTTTAAAAATGTCAAATTTCAACTAAGAACAGTTTGATTTTGAAAACAATTTCTAACCTCAAATACTCAAAAACACTTATTTGTCAGATATAGAATGCATTGTAAATTCAATTGGTACTAGTAATGAATCCCATGAAGTCATAGTGTTATTCAAATTTGCACATCCTTTAGGATGGAACCAAAAACTGTGTTTTACATAATCATAATTTTGAAATAGTCCAAATTTGAATGTATGCAGTTACTTCATGGGAGTCATTATTCACCTTAATCTGGGACTTAGCTTTAAATCAATAAGATGTGTAGAAACCCCTTAAAGGTAAAAGGCTCACAAATTAACAATAGATAACACAAATTTAGCAAAATTAACAATTGGGCACATTTAATATCCAGTTGCAATCTTAGAATGGCTAGCATGAGAAGTAGCAAGCTTGCATTCATGTAACTCAGCATTTAGCTCTGGACAGTGTTTCTGCATTAATCCTCTTGATATCATAAGATGACAGACAGTGAATTAAGAAGAAGGATGAAAAGTGTTGGTGGCAGTCGAAACCAGTAACAACCAAAATCATATTCATTTCATAAAAGGAGTTTGGTATAATCCCTTCTTTACCTATTTCAAATAATTTATTTAATTTTAAAGTTTGTCTTTAAATATTTGATAGAATTCACTTGTAAATTCATCTGGATTTAGTGGTGTTTTTATTTTATTTTTTTAGGAAGGTCATTTATGTCTGTAAAATTTCTTTTTTCTAAAATAGGTTTATTTAGTTATTTTATTTTCTCTTCTGCTAATCTAGGCAGTTTATATTTTTAGAAATATTTTTCGAAATATTTTTCCATCTCAAATTGATAAATGTTTTAGCCATTTTTAGTGTTGAGGTGAGAAGACAAAAGGAAAACATGTTATATGATAACTTTATTATATAACTTAAAAGAAATGGTAAGCAGGACATAATAGAATTGCAGTTTAATGTGCAATCATCTTTTTTATACTAATATGTTATGGCAATGCTTATTTTATTTCTAAGTTCAGAATAATATGATTTTTTTTTAAAAAAAAAGGACAGGAATATCTGAGGGAAAATGAAGCTTTGGCCACTTATTTCTCTATCATAGACTTGGTTCTTCTCAGCAATTCAGTGATACAAGGCAATTCCAATAAACTTTGGATGGAAATTCCATTTGCATCTAGAGAGAGAAGTATGGAGACTAAATATGGATCAACATATATTAATTTCACCGTTTTTTCTGTTTTTTTTTTCATGGTTTTTCCCTTTTATTCTCATTTTTCTATCCTGATATGACTCATAGGGAAATATATAAAAAATGAATGTACATGTATAACCTAAAAATAAAAAATAATAAAATGTTCTAAATATATTATTTATTTAGTTTAAAAATTATTTTAAAAAATTTTGAGTTGCCAACATTGGCAAATTATTTACGATTTTTTAAAAATGGGAAATGAGTACCATATGTTTCAGATTAACATCAGCAATAGGACAGCTCAAAGGAAGGATTGGGGCAGAGTTAAGGTAAAAATAGTAATTATATTATACAAATGAGGTACAGAGGAAAAATAGGCACAGAGATAATAGAAGTGGGAGGAAAGCTCATATTTTTGAAAAATGATTCACATTGTAAATGGGCTCAATAGACAACACTGCATATATATCATGAGGGGTATCACTCTGAAATCTATAAAGAAATAAGAGGGGAGAGATGGATGGACTGGGAAGCAAAGGGTGTGGGAAGAAGACAAGAGAAGGATCCATGGGTGGGAATAGGTTAAGACACATTAAGGAGCAGAATTAAAACAAAGAGTCAGCATGGATAAGAAAGATGTATGTGTGTGTGTGTGTGTGTGTGTGTGTGTGTGTATGTGGAGATGTGTATGTGCATGTACATATCTAGATAAGTATACATAAATATATCTTTTCTTCACTGTAGCCTACTTGGGGATGGTAGAGGAATGAAAGGGGGAAATGAACAAAGTAATAAAGTTGAGCAGCAGAGAGCAAGTAAGTAAAGAAAATATGGACACATATATAATTTCTTCTACTAATACATGCACACACACATATACTTTCTTTTTTTTAAAGCTTTTTATTTGCAAAACATATCTATGGGTAGTTCTTCAACATTGACCCTTACAAAGCTTTCCATGACAAATTTCCCCCCCCCAGTCCCCTCCCCTCCCCTAGATGGCAGGAAGTCCACTACATGTTAATTATGTTAAAATACTTGACAAATCAAATATATGTATACATATTTCCACACATCATTGCTGTGCAAGAAAAATCATATCTACAAGAAAAAAAATCTGAGAAAGGAAACCCAATGCAAGAAAACATCAATACAGAGGATGAAAATAATATGTTGTGGTCCACATTTCATATCCCTCTCTCTGGGTGTATATGGCTTTCTTCACTGAACAATTGGAACTGGTTTGAAACATTCCATTGTTGAAGAGAGCCATGTCCATCAGAATTGATCATCTTATAGTCTTGTTGTTGCTGTGTATAATGATCTCCTGGTTCTGCTCATTTCACTCAGCATCAGTTCATGCAAGTCTCTCCAGGCCTCTCTGAAATCATCCTGCTGGTCGTTTCTTGTAGAACAATAATATTCCATAACATTCGTATACCATAATTTATTCAGCCATTCTCCAATTGATGGGCATCCATTCAGTTTCCAGTTTCTAGCCACTACAAAAAGAGCTGCCACAAACATTTTTGCACATGTGGGGCCCTTTCCTTCCTTTAAGATTTCTTTAGGATATAAGCCCAATAGAAACACTGCTGGGTCAAAGGGTAGGCACGGTTTGATAACTTTTTGAGCATAGCTCCACATTGCTCTCCAGAATGGTTGGATCTTTTCAGTGTCCCAGTTTTCCTACATCCCTGACTTTTCCTTGGCAGATAGATTCCCAAATATTTTATGCTATCATCTGTTATTTTGAATGGAATTTCTTTTTGTGTCTCTTGCTGCTGAACTTTGTTGATAATAAATAAAAATGCTGATGATTTATGTGGATTTATTTTGTATCCTGAAACTTTGCTAAAGTTGTGAATTGTTTCTAGTAGTTTTTTATTTGAGTTTCTAGGGTTCTGTGTATATCATCATGTCATCTGCAAAGAGTGATAATTTGGTTTCCTCATGACCTACTCTAATTCCTTTAATCTCCTTTTCTTCTCTTACTACCAAAGCTAACATTTATAATACAATATTAAATAGTAATGGTGACAGTGGGCAGCCTTGTTTCACTCCTGATCTTATTGGAAATGGTTCTAGTTTGACTCCATTACATATGATACTTGCTGATGGTTTTAAGTAGATGCTACTAATCATTTTAAGGAAAAGCCCATTTATTCCTATACTCTCTAGTATTTTTAATAGGAATGGGTGTTGGATTTTATGAAATGTTTTTTCTGCATCTACTGAGATAATCATATGGTTTTTGTTAATTGGGTTATTAATATAATTGATTATGCTGATAGTTTCTTAATATTGAACCAGCCCTGCATTCCTGGTATAAATTCTACTTGGTCATAGTGTACTATCCTGGGGATGATTTTCTGTAATCTCATTGCTAATATTTTATTTAAAATTTTTGCATCAATATTCATTAGGGAAATTGGTCTATAGTTTTCTTTCTCTGTTTTCATCCTACCTGGTTTAGTTATCAGCACCATATCTGTATCATAGAAGGAATTTGGTAGTATACCTTCTGTCCCTATTTTTTCAAATAATTTATATAGTATTGGAATTAATTGTTCTTTGAATGTTTGGTAGAATTCACATGTAAATCCATCTGGCCTTGGAGATTTTTTCTTTTTTTATTTCTTTAACATGTGCACTTTTATTTCAACTGGTCTTAACTCAGTGTACAGGTAAAGCTCCTCCCCTCCTCCAAGTACTGGCACCAATCTCAAAACTCAGCGGAAGAATGTAAAAGTCTGCATTCACATATCTATGTTGGGGGCAGGGAAGGAATTTAGAGGGCCATTCTTTATGACTCTGACAATTAAAAAAAAGGAACAATTATTAAGGCAGAAGATACAAAAAGATTTTTTTTTGTTTGTTTGTTTTAAAGGATTACATAATTTACATGTAAAGCAATACTAGTACCTTCCCTCCTCCCCCCACTCCCCATCTGGATTTTTTGTTAAGTAGCTCCTTTGCTCTGTGTATAAGAGCAGGACAGCCTCTATAGAGGCAAGTAACTCTGTAACAATGCATTATACAATATTTGGAATCACTTAAAAAAACAAACAAACAAAAAAAAAACAAATGTACAATCTAAGTGCTGAAGACGCATTGTAGAACTTTGGGGATCTTTGCCTCCAACATACTTAGACTGCTCATCACCTTCACCATTCCAGTTTTTAAATCCTTAGTCAAGCACCAAAAAAACAAAACAAAACAAAACAAAAGAAACAAACAAAAACAAAGAAAGCCATGCCAATCTTATATCTTTTGGACAATTATCATGTCAAACCCTTTGGAAAAAAATACACCAAAAAACACAAAAACCTCAAACAGTCCATTTAGAAGCATTTGCTGTGGACAATGGAGGGCCCATATTCATCATACTCCTGCTTGCTGATCCACATCTGCTGGAAGGTGGAAAGAGAGGCCCGGATGGAGCCTCCAATCCAGACAGAGTATTTGTGCTTAGGTGGGGCAATGATCTTGATTTTCATTGTGCTGGGGACTAGGGCTGTAATCTTCTTTCTTTCTTTATTTATTTTATTAAAAGCTTTTTATTTACAAAACATGTGAGTGATTTTTCTACATTGACCTTTGCAAAACTTTTTTTTTGTTCCAAGCTTTTCCCCTCCTTCCTCCCACCCCCCACCCTTAGATGATAGGTAATCTAATACATGCGAAATATGTTAAATTATATGACAGAGCCAATATATGTATACATATCTAGACAGTTATCTTACTGAAGAAGAAACATCAGATCTAGAAAGAGAGAAAAAAAATACAACCTAAGAAGGAAAACAAAATGCATGAAAATATTCACAGAAAGAGTTAAAATGCTGTGTTGTGGTTCACACTCAGTTCCCTCATGCCTCAACTGTATGTATATGACTATCTTCATCACTGAACAATAGGAACTGGATTGAATCACATCATTGTTGAAGAGAAGCATGTCCATCAGAATTGATCATCATATAGTCTTATTGCTGTGTATAATATTCTCCTGGTTCTGCTGATTTCTCTCAGCATCAGTTCATGCAAGTCTCTCCAGGCCTCTCTGAAATCATCCTTCTGGTCATCTCTTACAAAACAATAATATTCCATAACATTCATATACCATAATTTATTCAGCCATTCTCCAATTGATGGGCATCTTTTCAGTTTCCAGTTTCTTGCCACTACAAAAAGAACTGCCACAAACATTTTTGCACATGTGGGGCCCTTCCCTTCCTTTAAGATCTCTTTGGGATATAGGCCCAGTAGAAACACTGCAGGGTCAAATGGTATGCACAGTTTGATAACTTTTTGAGCATAGTTCCAGATTGCTCTCCAGAATGGTTGGATCTGTTCACAGTTCCACCAACAATGTGTCAGTGTCCCAGTTTTCCGAAATCCCCTCCAATATTCGTCATTATCTTTTCCTGTCATCTTAGCCAATCTGACAGGTGTGTTGTGGTACCTCAGAGTTGTCTGAATTTGCATTTCTCTAATCAATAGTGATTTGGAGCACCTTTTCATGTGACTAGAAATAGTTTCAATTTCATCATCTGAAAATTGTCTGTTCATACCTTTTGACCATTTATCAATTGGAGAATGGCTGGAATTCTTATATATTTGAGTCAATTCTCTATATGTTTTAGAAATGAGGCTTTTATCAGAACCTTTGAATGTAAAAATATTTTCCCAGTTTATTGCTTCCCTTCTAATCTTGTCTGCATTCATTTTGTTTGTACAAAAACTTTTTAACTTGATATACTCAAAATTATCTATTTTGTGATTAATGATGATCTCTAGTTCTTCTTTGTTCATAAATTCCTTCCCCCTCCACAGGTCTGAGAGATAAACCATCCTACATTGTTTTAGTTTGTTTATAATATCATTCTTTATGTCTAGATCATGAATTCATTTCGATCTTATCTTGTTATATGATGTTAGGTGTGGGTCAATGCCTAGTTTCTTCCATACTAGTTTCCAATTTTCCCAGCAGTTTTTGTCAGTGAGTTTTTATCCCCAAAACTGAGGCTTTCAGGTTTATCAGATTACTATTTTGTTGAGTATTTTGTCCTTGAACCTAACCTATTCCACTGATCCACTATTCTGTTTCTTAGCCAGTACCAAATGGTTTTGATGACCACTGCTTTATAATATAGTTTTAGATCTGGTACAGCTAGGCCACCCTCATTTGCTTTTTTTTTTTTTTTCATTAATTCCCTTGAAATTCTTGACCTTTTGTTTATCCAGATGAATTTTGTTGTTATTTTTTCTACGTCAGTTAAATAATCTCTTGGGAGTTTGATTGATATAGCACTAAATAAAAAGTTTAATTTAGGTAGTATTGCCATCTTTATCATATTCGCTCAAACTATCCAAGAGCACTTGATATTTTTCCAGTTGTTTAGATCTGACTTTATTTGTATGGAGAGTGTTTTGTAGTTTTGCGCATATAGATCCTGACTTTCCCTTGGCAGATATATTCCCAAATTTTTTATACAATCGAAAGTTATTTTAAATGGAATTTCTCTTTTTATCTCTTGCTGTTGCATTTTGTTGGTGATGTATAAAAATGCTGATGATTTATGTGGATTTATGATGTATCCTGCAACTTTGCTAAAGTTGTGGATTAATTCTAATAGTTTTTTAGTTGATTTTCTAGGGTTCTCTAAGAGATCATCATATCATCTGCAAAGAGTGATACTTTGGTTTCCTCATGACCTACTCTAATTCTTTAATCTCTTTTTCTTGTCTTATTGCCAAAGCTAGCATTTCTTTTTTTTATTTTTTTTTAATTTTTATTTTATTTGCATAACATATGTGTGGGTAATTCTTCAACAATAACCCTTACATAGCTTTCCGTTACAAATTTTTTCCCCCAACTCCCCACCCCTCCCCTAGATGGCAGGATATCCACTACATGTTAATTATGTTAAAATATTGGCAAATCAAATATATGTATACATATTTCCAAACTTATCATTGGTGTGCAAGAAAAATCTTATCTACACAAACGATATATCAGATAAAGGAAACACAATGTAAGCAAACATCAATCAAGGAGTATGAGAATGTTATGTTGTGGTCCACATTTTGCATCCCTCTCTCTGGGTGTATATGGCTTTCTTCAGTGAACAATTGGAGGTGGTTTGAAACATTTCATTGTTGAAGAGAGCCATGTCCATCAGAATTGATCGTCATATAGTACTGTTGTTGC